>AXCO02008066.1:0-13841 GCA_000473525.2 Anopheles melas
GAAAATACATATTATTCTTGTAGATGTTTGACTGTTCATAAATGTTCCATTACTTTCATAGATATGACGAAAGTATTGTGCTCCGTGATCTGTTTTTTTTTCATATGTGTGCCCTTATCAGTTTGCTTGGAATGGAAGGGAATATCTTGACACATGCCAAACCACCACATCCACAACTGCTTTCACGGCATTCGCTGTCAAAATGTACCCACATACAATAAGCAAAACAGAGGAAAACATCGAGCGTCACTTGGGCCACAGAAAAGCGTGTATAGTTTTTTTTTTGTTATTTTTGGCATGTTACACGGTGAGGTTCTACAAAGTTAGTCCAATTAATTTACATTCTATATTACTGTGCGTTCTGCAGTGCGTATCGTGTCTCATTTCTTATGCTTGTTTGTATATCAGATCGTGTTTATTATAATTGTATTGGTGGGAAAACTGTTGCTCTTGGTTTGGGGTGAAATAGCGCCTTCTTATCGCATAATAGCGCAATAAAGTGTCACGCACATAACATGCCGAAAACACCCGATCGCGCAAAGCGTAAGTATTGGCAATTCGATGCAAATCGTGATGATACCGTATTGAAATGACCCATTTTCATGCCATGCAACAGGTAGATCTGCTATTATCCTTTTTATGGATATAAACATCAATGCAATTTCAAACGAATGCTTCACAAATGCCCTCCAGCAGTGTAACGGATCGAATCCGCTGACAGCTGTATGCACTTATCCTGTATGTCCTCGGTGGACAAAAATCCATCCACCCAGCTCATCTCCGGTGTCCGGAGCCACACGGTCAAACCATTGGGAAGACACGCTGGGCAAACGGTACGGGGAAGATGTAATGTTTGTGCAGCCAGAAATCGATTACGAAACATGGCTTGCTTTTTTGTTGTTGCTTTCCATGCCGATGCCGCGTGTGTGCATGTGTATCGAAGCTGAACATTCATATGCATCATCATCATGCCCGGTTACAGCAGATTCAAGCCAACCGCTCCGTTCCAGTTATGTACCTCCGCAAGAGAAATAACCTGTTTGGCTCGGCGAATGGCACCACGGAACGGGTGATGCGGTAAGAGGCGACCAGGGTGGTAGGAATTGAATTCAAATTTAAATGGCCATCACAAATAAAGCCGGTGAGTTGGACCTACGGTAGGGTAGAAGGAGCGAAAAACCGGAATCGAATGCATTAATTGCAACGGTGCGGAAAACAGGCGATGTGTTTTTCAGAGCAAAAGGAAAATTAATTTGTTTTTTTTCTTCTTCTTCTTTGGGATCGTGTTCAGTGACGCTTTAATTGAAGATAATTTTATCAACAGCAAACCCAGTTAGTTGATGTTGTAAAATTGTTTAAATATGAATTTGTCCCACAAATGAACCGAGACACCGTTGATCGCTTCATACCACCGGATAGTGATTTTATACACATTAGGGCTTGGGCCTTACCCATAATTTTCCACCGATCGCCAATTACGCTCATGAATCATTTATGCTCCTAGCCGAATGGCCCACACACCGTATGTGTCCCTTCACACAGTCAGCCACACCGTGTACACGTCGCCCATTGTTGGGTATGAATCATCAAAGTTTCCGCGCGGGCTGCGCGAATCCAACCCTTGCTGGAGTTGCCCGATACTCAGGCTTCCCAAAGGGTGCCGCGGCATTGCACAACGATTCGGCAGAAGAGGCTGCTGATGGTCGCAGTGCTGCAGTGCACGATCCGCCACATATAATTTTGTGCGATGCGAAGGCGAGAAATTTGGCAGAACATCCCCGATCGATCGGCGTAGGTTTCTGGCCAAAAAAAAGGGGAGGGGGGGCTTGGTCCCACGTTTCGGTGACTCGAACCGGCTACTGGATACTAGAGAAGACCTCCTCGCGTGTGAGTAAGGCAGGATGGCTTCATCTTTTTGAGATGCTTCTCATTTTCGTGGGGCTAGCGTAATTTCCCGCTCCTAGAAACACTCACCGGAGGGCAAAGCAGTTTTACGCGGTCCGATATTTCGTCACCCTGCTTGGGACGTTTTGGACTGCTGGTCGTCCGGAGATCATCTTCACACGCGCCGGGTAATTATAGTGTGAGGTAAAGTTCATCGAACGCTCGAAGGGATGTCGGCGTGTAAGAATGCCATCCGCAGGTTGCGATCGTGGAACAGCTGAACCCGCGCTCTGCGCTTGCAATGGAATTTGGAACATACCCCAACATGTGTGTGTGTGTGTGTTGCGTCATGTTGTTGCGTGCATTAGAATTTGTGCGAGCCATCACTTGTGTGCGGACGGCGAGAACACGCGCTTACAATTCAACGTGTGCACACCAACGTTTTCCGAACACATTGTGCATTGGTGCAATTCGATGAGGATCATTTTTCCATTGATTCTCTCTCTGTGTGTTACTTTTACTTATGTGTGTGTGTGTTGTATACATCAGACAAATAAAAAACAAATGACACAATATGGCCTTACCAGTCGCCAAGCAATGAAAAAACCCGTTTTTTCTTCTGCTTTAAAGCATCGCTTCCAAATTACATCGATGCCTCTCCGGTGCACCATTATGCTTATTATGCAATGTGTTTCTTTCCATTTTTTTCTCGCACCACCCACTGAAGAGAACCGCTCCACCCACCCTTCGCTAACGGTGACAGCAAGACGGTGAAGATCAAAATGGAAACCACGGGGTGTGTGAATTTTCGCCACCTTCGCAACCATGTGGCAACCATAATTGGTGCAAATCATTGGTGTGCTCGAGCACTGCCGGTCATCAATTTGCTCACATAGGCGGGACATCGAGTAAGCACACACACACACAGCGTGGCTGTAGGCGAAGGAAAATCTAATATTTCACGTCTGATGCTTGTGAAATCATCGTACTTTTGAAGTGTTCGTGTTGTTTTGCATCTTAATTGTTAAATGTTTTATTTCCTCAAAAGATCGCTGACAGTTTCTTTTTGTGATGTTCCTTTTTTGCTTTGTTCAACATGAGGATCTGACGCCAACTACTGGCAAGAATTTGTTGCTCGACGGGGCAGAACTCATGCTCTCTGGGATGGTACGCATCAAACACTAGACTAGTTTAAAAATTGAATCGAGAGTAATCACATTTATCACTCGTCTTATTTGCAGTTCCTCCAACTTTCCACATCAAGTATCTACGTTCGATTCCAGATCGATCAAAACGACGTAATTGGCTGCAAACTTGGAGCCATTCTCAGGTTCTTTTTGCGTTCGTTTCTATACGAAAGCTTCTAAATCTATGCGAAACGCTTTCCTACGACCGACACGCTATGAATGACAAGTAGGACCAAATTGAGCTGATGTGTAAGACGATCCGGACACACAAAATAGCACACAAAACTATCATATTTCCGGTCGAGACAGGATACGGTTTGCCTCTTTGCATTGGCGGCCAGATCTTGCACTCGTCCTGCAGGACGTGCGGGAGGCCCATAAAATTGATGTGTCTGTTTTCCCCTTTCGAGTGCTCGGTCATGCCCTTCTTTCCTTCCCCTGCGTACGCCTTTGTAAACCATACTATCGGTCACGTTTCGGCACAACTTTTATTACCATCCAATGGGAGGTCAAACGCCGAATGGGTAAAGAAGATGGGGTTTGAAGTTTGCCATGCTATACCGCTGGACCCCTGGCACATAACACTGTCATCGGATCGCGTTTTACCACTTGACACTGTTTTCTCAACCACACACCACCGTCTCGGGAGACGGAGCAGCAGTGGTGGGATGCATGATGTGAGAGACACCCTGGTGATCCGACAATGAGTTTCTCGTTGAAGTAGAAAAAAAAGAAACAAATACTGAAGGGAAAAAATCGCCGCAACACTTTGCTCGTTAAAAAGGCAACTTTACGATTTCCGGTTTCATGGCAGCCGGAAAATTGCGACGCATTGTGCCAGCGCGCATTCAGCGGTATGTGCCATGCTAGGATCGGAACATTGGAACATGGATGCATGCAGCGCAGCCAAGGATGTATAGATCCCGGGTAAGGGATGGTCGCCAGACGTGGCCGTTGCCACAGAGCCATAACGTTGCCGAGCGGACAATAAAATGCTCATTCGCCGTCCCAAATCGGATTTTTCGCCGTTTGGTGGAGGGTAGGGGTTGGGTCATCAATTTTGCATGTGGCTCCGCGCTGCGTCATCGCTATGGAGGAATACTACACTTCCCAATCGAAAAGCGCAGTAACGTAATTTACGACCATAAACAAATAAACGAACGAAGAGAGCGGTGAATTGTTCTGCTTTTTCTTTCTTTTTTTTTTTGGAGGAAGTTTGGAACTGAAGGGCATGGAATCATTGCCTGATTGCCTGAAGGACATCGAATCATTGAAAGGAAGACTAGCAGGAAGCGAACATTTCTTGAATAAACAACATCTTTGCAGCCAGAGTGGGTTGGAAATGCCTGGGTTTCTACTCTCAAATAGAAATTGATCGATATAGATTTTCTATTGGATTGGAATGAGTTCCAAAATTCACTACAATTGACTTTTATTACTAAACTTTTGCAAAAGACTAATCGAATAAACAAACTGCTACTGGAATATGCGCTCTATTCGTTTGGTAGTTTTTCCGTCCCATTGTTTCGCCCCTCCCGATCAGTTTGCTTCAACCGATGGTGGTAATTAAGGTAACCTACTTCCGCCACACAAGAACTAAATGGTAAACCACTGTATATCCCTTCACTATCTCCCTACCCCCCTCCCTCCCCCTCCCTCTCTCTCTCTCTTTCTCTCTCTCTCTCTCTCTCTCTCCATCTCTCTCTCTCCCAACCCTCCTACCATTGTGTCAACCGTTGTTGAAAGGCGGAGAAAAACGCGCTCAAATGCGGAAGCACCGCGCACTTAATGGAACCGGGCGCGATTTTCCCGCGCTAGCAAATCACAAAACAACGCCGCGCCGATGTGCGGTGAGCGCGCGGTGTCATTTTTCTTCGGCCGGGATCCCTTTTAACCTCGCGAACAGGTTCCCCCGTAAGGCCCCCGAAAGGGCTGCTGGTAAGTTCCCGCGCGAGGTGGCGATGCAGATCGATGTGGAAAATTCGTCACGGTACTTGCTAGCTGCACCCACCCGGGTATCGCTTGACAAGCGGGTCACCCCTTTCGTTTCGCTTCCTATGTGTCTTTCTCTCTCTTTCTCTCTCTATCCTCTTTCTTTGAGCCACCCTTTGGAGCGTAGTTCAGCCCAATGTACCGGAACCTGGCAGCGAGATGGCGGAACTTGCTGCTCAAGAGGCTTTCCATTCCACGGAAGCAACAAGCCAAACAATAAACCGGCAAGCATCAAAAAGTTATGCTGCTAAGTATAGGTGTGTCTGTATGTGTATGTGTGTGTGAGAGAGAGAGAGAGAGACTGGGGTATGGTATTAGCCCGGTTGGGGGGGGGGGGGGGGTTAAGGTGACACGTTTCGCACATTAACCGACAAGTCCGGGGGCCCCAGAGGGGGGGGGGGGGGGGGGGGAAACGAAAAGGAAATGAAATCCTATGAAAACCAACATACCGTTTCTCGGGCCCGTTCGGGCGCCGGGTTTGATAATGGAAATAATAATAGTACTGGTGATGATGATAATGATGATGATGCTGTGCACAGTCATATTTTCACGTTGGAAAAAGTGTTTTCCTCTTCTTGCACCACTCTGTTACGAGACACGGAGACGATTGGGGTTTGTGGTAGTGAATCGTGGGGATGCAGTCGAGCATAATCCTGCCGTTCCTCTAGACAGCAGTGTTAGCCTGGTTGTTGGACATTTAGTGCTCTTGCAGCTAGGGCAGTTGCTTATGCCCTGATCGAGATGATACGCATCTACTTTCAAGTAAAGTTTTCGTTCTTGTACGTAGAGAAGAAGGAAGTATGACAGCTATCAAAATGCCAGCAGGTGCCAACGTCTAAGAGGCAAGTAACCGAGCGTTCAGTTTGAACGGAGTGTGCAGAAGTACCGAGCCTTTTAGTGACAAACAGACAACGTAACGAACACAGTGAACACACATGCACACACACACCCACACACACACACATACCAATTGTAGTGTATAGGCCAGCTGTCGGCCAAATATGGCGCGGTGGCAGCGAGGAAGAAAACGCGACTTTAATTAAAATGTCAATTATCGTTAATTTAATTCGTTCGTTGATGTCTTACACCGCTCGTTGGCGTTTGCCCGGGTGTTCCAACGCTCGACCGTCCAATGACCGACCAACTGCGGGACATTGTTCAACGTGATCGTCCAACGGGGGGTGTAGGGTAGCCAATTGGAATGGTTTAAATGGACATTAAAAACCACAAAAACAAGCAACGTTGAGCTTCGGTTACCAAATCTGTGTGTGCAGATAATCGGCAACAGCTGCTCCGGTTATGTCTTTTCGTAAGTGGTTATGGCATGATAGAGTGATATCAATGTGTGGACGTTCCATTAAGCTCCAAAATCCAAACTTGCGAAGATAGAGATCGATACCAACGAAAGCGTTAGTTACACTGCATCTCGAAATCGGAATTGCTTCATATCTTCAGACGGCGGCTGAATTACGGCTCGATTCACCATTCCAACGGGTTGCTGCTCGTTGGACGTGCCTCACTGCCCAACAGTTGACCTTCTTAAGCTCGCGTCTAAAAACCTACCATTAACTCCTCCCAATGTTTGGCACCTGAACGATCAAAACAAATGTACGACGCTGCTCGCAACTCATCTAATCCACCCCAATGCTGCTCACTCGATGGCAAAGCGATTTTTCACACCTTCCAATTAGGCTCTGCCCGGAGTGCGGAGGGCAGATGATTACTATCTTTAGCTACACGTCCCTTCCCAAAGGCGATACCGGGCCGGTTGATGATGGTGATGGGGCGCGCGGTCGGATGATTTCTCTTGACTTTTCCCAAACGTGCCAAACAGAAGAATGCAGATTGGGAGCGTTGGCGCGCCCGGGTTGCGGCGTCCTGACCGTTCAAGACCTAGTTACACACACACACACATACACACACACACACACCATCCGGAGACGCCGCAAAAAGGTCAGAAATAGGATCACTTCAACCGGAGGCTCGTTGTTCGCTGTCTCTCGCGCGTGTTAAACGTTCCCATTTGCTGTGAGTCAGCGGGCAGTACCGTTCGATAAGTGGGTAACATATTGGCGGGAAGGCTCCCTTAAACCGCCCCTTACGCCGGATTCCCTAAAACGCCATCTAACAAGCCAATAAAACTATTTACAGTTATAATCAGGGTAGAGTCACCCGCAACCGCCCTAAACGCGCCGTTCCGAATTAATCCGATGGAAGCTCCGGAAGATTCGGGCGCGGGAACGGCTGAATTCGATACATGCGCAATCAATCGTTTGGAGGGCGCTGGTTTGGGCGGGGGAAGAGGTCAACCGAAACTGCTGCTCGTGTAATTGGTGCTGCGACGGAAGATGAAATCTGTTTATGCTGTGTTTTTTGTGTCTATCTTCACAGCCCTATTCCGCCAACGGAAGATTTAATTAACACGTCCAAACTACGGCCATTGGGCAATTGGGAAATCGGGCAGTGGTATGGGATAGGAAGTGAAGGATTTTATCTGAAAGTTTTTATAATCGTTACATTTTGAGAGGCATTTCGCCTCTCTGTTTTTTTTTATCCGCCTCAACACAACCCTGATTTGCCCTGGTGACCTTCAATTTATGCTGGTCGGAAAGATAAACGCTCCATCGGCTGTGCGCTGCAGAAGGGACGGCATAGTTACACGTAACGTTGATACACCCCTTGGATGCCTGAGCCAAAAGTCGGTCATCGCGTGCATCACACACCGTCGTTTGCCCAGTTTTGTATTCCTCTCATTTTGTTATTTATTTCGTGCCTCATTCTAGGTGAACTTTTGCTCGGGTGTCGTAGATTACACGCCCAGGTCCAACCGCCGAACGATAACTGGTTTGATGCTTCGATTTCTCTCTGCGCTGACTGCAAGATATTCCCGCGAGCCGTTTGGCGATGCTCAAACCCGCTAAGCTAAACCTCAAACTGGCGAACCTACGATGCCTTGTTACATCAGGAGCTGCTGGCTGGGGGAGCCGCGCAGCCGCGCAGGGTATCATCAGCGTCATCCGTAGCGGGATCGGTCGTGAACCATCCCCCGAAACCATACACACGCGTTCGTGCATTCCGTGTCGCCGTATCGCGTGTGGTCCCAGTACGATCCCACCTCCACCTGGACGCCGCACCGCTTGTTCCGAAAGTAACCGGTTCGGCTATCGGTTGAGGTCAGTTTGCTTGCAAAGCTTGCACAGGTTGTCGTCGCTTGCTAGCCTGCTGCAGCACCACCGCCAGCTAAAGGCGCATAGTAATGGTGTCCTCGTTTGGCTTTCGATGCGAAGAGCCCCACAGTGTCCCCCCGATCCTGCAGCGATCTTATCGACTAAAAAAAGGCTACAACTTGTTCAAATTCAACCTGCAACGGTTTCAACATGCATATGGAGGGAGAAACGAAAACAAAAAATAAACGACACGAGTTCGTAACGGTTGCCAGCCCCGTTTTGTGGTCAGTGTAATCAGTAGTGGCTGGCGAAGAGTTGGCCGGGAGGATGAGGCACCGGTTGGGGTCCGTTTGGCAAGACGATCGCCAAACGATGGATGATTCACGGCTAAATTCAATTTAGAAGCAGTCCGTGCCGATCGTCGAGTGATCGTGCTGACGAGCGAAGCGGAGCACAGCACGTGCGAGTGTGTGGCGATGTGGCAACTGAGGCCACGATGAATGTCGCCCCACACGCTCGCGACTGTCTCGTGTTCTCGCGGCATCGTTGACGTTGCGTAAGGTCAAGCAGTAGGTCTTCATTAGGTGCTTCATCAGTGTGGAGCGATGGGACAATGTGCAGTTATTGCGATACCCTAATGAAGGTTATCGTAAAGGTTTGGGAGATGCGAGAGCGCATGTGTCACTGTGTTCAGAGTTTTGTTACGAAAATATTTAAACCATTGGTCTAAAAGCAGACTTTTCTCTGAACGCAATCTAACTCACAGCGGGACACGTGGATTTGTTTCAAATGTTGCACAGCTAAAGGTCCAATTATTAAGCATCCGAACGAATGCAAACCCTGTCGAGGTGAACTAATTTTTAGCTTATTCTACGCGATTACCAAGCGCTACAAACGGGTACCGCTTCCGGAGATGCTCCCAAACCGGCTTCACACTCGATTATTCTACCATCCTAACAGGTTAAGCACTGGAAGTACCGTGTGCTGCTTCATTTCTTGTTGTATCCCGAACTGGAGTACCTCGGCTAGCACGGGAAGGAAGTTGGCGTAAAGCATAACTGCGTCCCATGCTGTGCCACCGCCCTTACTGCAATACAGGAGTAACGGAGCTTTACCGCCGCGGACGCCAGGACGCGCAGCCATCCGTCGATTATCATGTTCCCATCTTTGGCGGCAAAATTGCTTTCAAAGCAACAGCCAACCGGGCCGTCGAGTGCATCGTCGTCGGGGTAGCGGAGCATACTAACCAGGCAGAAATCGAACGGTAAGTGCCACGCGATGAATGAGAAGTGACGATTAGGGCAAGGTAAATTATTGTGCCTTAAGTACACACAACACGGCTAGGGCCTCATTGACACACAATTGGTACATCAATCATCGTTTGATGGTGAACCGCGGGTGACGTTGCATCGTGCGACCAAATCATCATGATGTCCACAGCAGCATGGTTCTTCACCTCAAACGGTCATAATTGAACGAACCCGTTGTTCTTGATGGGAACCTAGCAGCTGCTTTGTCGTACAACGGGGGCCGGATTAGCACATACAATAATCGTCAATGTGTGACAATTTACACTCGGTACTAATGTTTGAAACCTTCCTCAAGGACCACCCAGGGACCACTTATCAATTAGAGCTATAATTGATGGTGTTTAGGGTTTATAATGAACCGAGAGCAGTGTTGTACTTGTAGATACCTTGAGATACCGTAAAGCCAAAAAAACAGAAACAAGAAAGAATTCATCAGCATGATGCACCATGCTGGCATAACGGAATGTAGTGACCACGATTACATCGCTCTCAATCCAGGTCTTGTGGAGCTGCACATCAAGAATACGGCGTCATCCCAACAACAACAACTACAGCTCCAACCTGTCTAAGTGGAGCACCTTCTGCTCGGTTCGCTCTGGCATGGGGGAGACGCGACGCCGAATGCATTCCAATGCCACCGCCAGGGAAGGTGCTATTTTGTTACGCTCCGTTGGACGAAACGTGCCACGGCCGTCGTCAGTTTGTAGGACAACCTGCGAGTAGCTTAAAAATATATGGTTCTCGGGTTTGGTGCTCTCCCTTATTTTGTAGCCGTTAGCTACCACACGCTACACGAAGGAGTCGGACGAGACCTCGACTTTGGGGTGCTTGTTTCTCGGTCCTAAAATAAGACCTAAACACACTGTGGCGCACAAAGAACGACCGATAGGCAGCCCCGCAAGCCGCACTGATCGGGGGACCAGTATTCTGCACTCTCAGCAAGTGAGCGGAATGGAAATCTTAATCAAGCCAATCAACCCAGCCAAGGCTGAACGATGGGTCATTGTTTTGATCACCACACCGACCAGCACAGATCTAGGGAGATTCGATGGAGCAGCGATATGCTGCGCGACTCCACCGATGACCGCAATCAGCGACAAATCTGGTGGACGAGATCGTGGGACACACGCACACACACATATACACATAGTGCGACCTGCAGAGTGGAGGAGAACCAGCAAACCTTGAAGCGCCATAGCATTCCGGCACGAGCAGTCAATCGAATGTCCGACGATTGATTTTCCTGCCGGTGCGAGTCACTGCCGGTTCGCAGGGACGAGATTCGACGTAATGGCGCCTTATGGAGGCTTAATCCGAACGGCAAATCGACAGGTGACCGGATGAAGCCGATTGGACCAGAGCTTGTCGAGTTATGCGTTAATTACCCCGCACAATAAATCAATATATCTGTAACCCTCGCTAGCGAGTTCAATAAAAGCTCCCTCAACAAAACTTGAAATACAATCATCTCTAACTCCAAGGAGTTTGTAAACTCTAAAACCTTTTCCACACAAAAAAAAACCCCAAAATCTAACCCACGATCAATACTTTCACCTACCTTTAGCCCATCCGGTAAGAACGTTGCCGAGGTAAGACACCTTGTACTCCGGATCCGGCCGGCTGATGTCGATGCTGTGACAGTTGCGCCGCAGCAGCCTGCCGAGCCCGCGCGTAATCGACTTGATCGCTTTTGCGCTGCTCTCGCTGTCGTTCACGTAGCACGCGTCCCCGATCTGCAGCTCCCCATCGTCCGCTTCCTCGGCCGCACCGGCCCCGCTGTCCTTCTTGTGGAACTTTTCACTGTTCAGGAAGCTGCGCTTGAACTGCTGCAACTTCAGCAGGGCGCTGCTATCGTCATACTTTTTGGTATTGTAGGTGTTGCCGAAGATGCGCGCGATCGACGCACTCTTGACGAAGCGTGACTTTTTCTTCTTGAGCGTTTCGTCCGCACCGGACGCAGCGGCTCCCCCGTTCGCGGCCGGGCCCATCTGTTGGGCCGCGGCATGCTTCGCGATGGGTCCAGTGCCGGGGTCACTTTTTGGTCGACGGCGTAGATGAAATATGTTGAACTTGTCCAGCGTCACACCGGTGCCAGTCTTGGTGCCAGTGTCCTCCTGCCCTTTCTTTCCCGCGGACATAGCGGTGAAGTTCGCTTTCGACGCGGTCAACACAAAGTCCACCTCATCCTTGCCGCGCTTGATCGGTTCGATCGAATGACCACTGTTGGCACTACCACCACCACCACCACCACCACCACTGTCATCACTACCACCGCCCTCGTCGCCTTCTTTTGGGATGTCCTCTTTGGAGGAGTAGTGTTTACGATTCGCCGCCATGTTTATTCTACCTTCAAATCAGCCACTTGAACGACCAAAACACGCACTGTAAACGTCAGCCCAGGGCCGTACTTGTTGTGTGCTGTTGCACAGTAGCAAGCGGGATATTTCTAAACAACTTTAAGCAACAAGTATGTTGATGCCCTTTTTTTTGGTTGCACTTAGGGGTACAGGCAGGGGCTCTTCTAGCTACATGTTCAGCACTGTGTCGGAACCACTTTGGAAATTGGTAAGATACCGCGGAGAGCCTTTCAAGCTACGAGAGTGTAAACATTGAAACAGAAACAAAGAAAGCACTAGCGAACAACACTACCTGTGCTGCGAGTATCTAGGCACTCGTCTTTTGCGAGATACTTGCGCGAGAGAAACACTACAGAATGGCGCACTTGTTGTCACTTTGCTCGCCGTTTCCAACGGCACAGAAACACCTTTCACACCTGGATACTATTATTTCTTCGGTTTCGTAACACTAACGGTGACACCCAGCAGAGGTCAAAAGCCCTCCAAACAACCTGAAGATACGATTGTAACGACCACAACAGGAGTTAGGCTCCAAACACTACGCCGATATCTCGGTCTCGATTGATCCACGATCGATCCAATACTGGAGAAATCGCGAGCAACGTTCGGGTTTGCCCGTTGTTAGAAACTAGAAGCCCAACGGTGGCCGCTGATGGTCCGCCGATTCTCGACCCACTGTTCGGCCCGCGGGCGTTCGTTGACTCTAAGCGCGGCGTAGCAGTGTGGCGCCCTGTGGTACAGGTGCCTTGAACTCGATTGCGTCAAGTTCTCGCGGAATGATCGCTCAGATTTCCCTCCGAATGCGGTGCGCGCTCGTACGGATCGGTGCGTTGGCACTCTGCTACTACTGTGCTGGTCGTGTTCGGTAGGTCTCTGCCTACTGGTAGTGGTAGTGGTACTAGGCTGGCACGTTCGATGTGATGCAACTGTGCAGTCTTAGTGGGTCTAGTGGGTGGTGGAAAAGTGATGCACACGCATACAGCAGAAACGCACAGCGCAAGTCGGTTGCCGAGCGGAGTTTTCCTTTTTTGCGATCCTTGCGTTCTGGTGTGTTAGCTAATCGGTGGCGGCGTCGGTTTTGCTTCGCCCTCTGCTGTTTGCTTCGTTCAGCTGCCCGGTGTTACCGTGCTTCGTTACGATCACGAGCCGCTATTTCGAGGACGACCGGGAAGGGCTGGTAGGACGGAAAGGGCACACTGAATGGCGTTAATTACACGCGCACTGCACTCCGGAGACCGTGTGCGTCGTCTATCACGCGCGGTTACGGTGGTATGTGATCTTGAGTGCGTTCAAATGCACGTCACACGCAGTTTGCTGATGTGAGGATCGTCTGAGTGTAGATTCTTCAATGTCCTATGGTGCTGCTGTCCTGTATAGAAAGAAGGAAGTAAAAGAAAGGTAGAAAGAAATTATTTTCATTGTCAAAATTCTGTAATTTTCTTTAAGTGCTTGTTGTTGTGAGCGCTTTATCAGCCTAGAAAGAAGGTATGCTCTTCTTCTGCGATAACAAGCGCCAAACATTAAGCACAGAATGGTTAATCTACTTTACAAGTCAAAACGACCCCCTAGGTCGTTAAGATTCAGTAAACAAAGCACCTCCCGCACGGCATTCTTTCCGGACGCTGAACAAAACGGTGCTGTTACCGTTTGTTTTGACCATTAGCGCCGCCAAAAGCCATACATTCGAACCATTACAGTCGGTTGCAAAATGTGACGAATTATACTAAAGCCTTCCACCGTAACATTTGACTGCGCTCTGCGTACTGCGTCTTATCCCTTGAGAAAAGCAGATGCCACCATCCAAAGTGTGTGTGTGTGTGTGTCTCAAACCTTCTTTTGAATGCTCCACAAAAGCCGCACCGCCATCACGGAGCCTAGCAGAGCACATGGTTTGATTATCGTTCCCCAGTTCGACAATGAATCGAGCAGCATTCATGCAACATA
>AXCO02008067.1:0-13859 GCA_000473525.2 Anopheles melas
GTCGGTGAGTGTGTCAGGGGAAAGGGACAATTCCCTTATAAATGAGCAAAGAAAAAGTGTAGTCAGTATCTTTCCCCCCTTCCCCCGCGATTGAAGTTCCTCCAATCTGAACGTGCACTCTTGTTAGTAAAATACAATTTGAATAAATTTAAATTGAACACTCCTTGGTGTATCAAGTTAATCCGAGTAGGTGTGTACGGAAAGGTATCATTGGCGTAGACCATTTCACTGTGGGTGTGTATATTATTTAGCGCTAAAATGCCCTCTCCCGCTCTCCCTAGACAGATAGAGCGAACCACATATGGATGGTGAGGAATTATTTTCCTTTTATTTAATTAAATTTAACGTCCCATGCCACCTCTCCATTTATAAGGCTATTACGGCATTCTTTAAATCTCCCAATGGCTTATATAATTGCTTTTTGATAAGGGAGGAATGGAGCACGTAGAAATAAAGGCAACAAGACCCGCCTCTGCATCTTCCATCTCATTGAAATTAGCTTGCAATGGAATGTGAAAACCTCGACGTTCTCTCATTATGAAATATTTATCGAACATTATTGTCGTGGTTCCGATTCCGATCCTCCTCCTCCATCCCGGCTTGTCCCGCAAACGGGCACGTCTATTTAATATTCCGCGTCGGTACGACAACATAGCAGAAAAAAGGGACAATGGAAACGATCAGAAAAAAATAGAGGAAAAATACTCTCATCTCGATAAGCATTTGCCGTCCTACAGGCAGGACAAATTTGAACGCCAGACTACGAAAAATCCAATTCATAGTAACGATCTAAAAGCTACCCCATCCAGTGGTTGGATTCAGGCCGAGTGTAGTCTTCAGGGCTGGTCCACCAAAAACCAACCGTGTGTAAAATATTTAAAACTCAATATTGTACGATTATAAATTTTGCCACCAATACAACAAAAAATACACGAGTCGCCGAGCAAATGACTACGAAATTGAACGGTTTATGAAATCGGCTTCATCTCCCATTTGGGTAACAATGTGCAACAATGTGTCCGTCCGTCCGTCCGGGGGTCGTCTCTATAGCGATACTTCGATACGATAACAGTGCCCAAAATGGTAAACTCAAAACCAATAACAACAACCAGCGGAAGTCAGTAGCAACAACGAGCCAAAAAAAAAAAGACTGTCGGGAAAATGACTTCTCTGTGCCTAAACTCTAACTCTTCCAGAACTTGGCATTCTCGTTGGAGTGCGTTGCCTCGGCAATCGAACGACTGGCTTCTTGCTATCAGAAACAACAAAAAAGCATTCAGACTCGGTACGGCAAAATAGCTTTTGTTGTTCGGTTGCTTTTGGCGGCTTCTCTCTGTTCTGGCTGGAAATGTTGAGCACAAATCGTGTCATTTAAGGCCCTGCCAGCCGGATTGAATCCTATTCGCGGGAGGCTGATTGCGCGCCCGTTGGTCGGTTCGTAATAGTAAACATTCCACACTTCGCAATCCCCACTCGGATATCGTTATATCGGTTTTCCACGCTCAGGGCTTTCTCATCAATACACGTTGCGACCACCATCAGACTTTTCCAACAACTGTTTTCTGCCCGCTACGAGGGGAGAGGCCATTGTTTGGTAAAACTATACCAGCGCAATATGGTAGGCATGCAGGATTAGTAGTAGTAGAAGCAAACAGGGCGAACGTACAAACACACCTATTACCTGGTGGGTGAAGCGGATGTGCACATGGAAGGGTATTTCTGGTATGAGCAAAACCATCGGCAACAACAAAAAAAAAAGTACGCCTACCACTTCACTGCACCAGCACCAGTATTTCGTTAAGCAAAAGACACTCCAAGGTCTGCCGACTTCTGGTCGCTATATTTAGCAAAGTTGAGTGCAACGACAGAAAAAAAAAACTGAAACACTCCTGCATGAAGAACATTGTGAGGTCCGTGATATGTCTGCACGTACAGCGGCACAAGTGCACAAGTGATAAGGGCTGTGTGTGTTCTTGTTCGCTAAACTTGCCATTTTAAACCCATCACCGCCCCATCCTGCATGTGTTTTGTCTTTCAAAGTTATTGATTTGCTAAATGAAGCACACATTTGCGTCATAAGAAAGTGGCTCTGCAGCTGTGCAGTTACGTTTAGGGGTATTTGTAGGATATTAGGGGCTTTACCATTTGACAGAAAGTTACAGACGTTTAATATCAAGATCAGATTGTAAGGCAACATGTATTGACGTCTTTAAAGATCTTACATTTTTTATGTTTTTTTTATGTTATGTTATGTTGTTAAATTTGCCTTAATTCAACGATGTAAATCCATGAATCTATGTCAATAACCATTTTGGTGTAATAAGCTTAAGGCGAGACACTTCGCTGAAGGTAAGGAAATACAGTACTGAGCTCCTTGTTACTAAAACCGACTTGTTTCAATAATGCAAACGATACTTCAATATAATAAACCAGTATAGAAATAAGCAGATTAATTTCTGATACACATCTGGCTTCTGAGACTGAAAATAATATCCTTCAATGTCGGAAACTTTAAATAACCTTTATTTGGAAATTATCTTCCTAAGAGTTGAGGTTAAGTTTTCATATTCAAAGAAATCCAGGCATGAAGATCAACACTGAACTGAACGCAACTGATGTTGACTTCAATGTAATGTATAGAAATAACAAACATTAGCAAATACCACGAGAAGTAATACCAATACTCAACTATTCAAACTATCTGAAATCGCTATCTTTGGGAAGAAAACACCTTTAATTTACGATTTTAGGAAAGATATTCTACAATTATGTTATACACTGACCATGAAAATTCCAAATTTTTTTTTAATGAACATTCAATGAAGTATTTATGCGTGATAATGTGAACAAGGCTATCAGTATTCGGTTATCAGAATCGACCGTTTGACCTTTATTTACAAAACTTTCTAATTAAAATGCAAATCCAACATGGAATCAAAGCACACTATCAACCATCCAACGATGCAACGCATCACCATCTAAGGTTTTGATGAATTTTGCATTGCTCTTAAAAAATGCTAATCGAAAATGCAGATGAAAAAACCGCAAAACCTAAGCCTGGTAAAGCTTATAACCTCATAAAGTGCACCTTTTTGTAGCGACAAAAGTGACCCTCACTTCCCCCTTTGCTTCTCTCCTCTCTTACACATTATAACATCCGCACTGATACAATGAATATTGATTTTTACGATTATTAGCAGGATTTTGCTGGCCACTTTTGCGAGCACAACTGGGAGTGTGGGCACAAAATTATCCCATACCTGTGTCTAATGAGTTTCGCTTTCGAGTTTTTCGTGAGCGTCAAAATGGAAGAATACAAAACTTTTTCGCTGATTTCAGTAGAATGTAGCAAAGAAGTACGTACGAAGTACGAAGTCGCCCAGGGTTCAGGTGTTTATAGAGTGCTGTTGCACGATGGAATCGAGTCTGTCGGAAGCGATTAACAACAGTGGGCCAGGTACATCCTGAGCTCCTGAGCGCTCTCACAAGACCTTCTGCACAAACCGCGTGTTCAGGAAGCAGGAAAGAAACGGGCGCTAAATCTACCTTGACATCCAATTATGCTTTAATTTCTTCAACCGCGATGAGCGAACGGAAGAAGGTAAAGTCGCGTTTAATCTGGACGGGACGTTCACAGATGGGTATACATTGTAAGCCGTGGCGTTATTGCTCGTTCATTGCTTTCGAAACAATTTAAGCCACTCGAGTGATTATGTGTCGACTTGTCGACGAACAGTGTTTTTTCAGCGTAAAGCTGTAATATGACACTGAAATGAGTAAATTGGCAGTAAGGATTAAAAAAAAGTGTCATAAATTTAAGGAAATAGTTAAGCTGGAAAAATGTACGCAAAATTTTGTACTTTAAGAACTTTTAAAGAATTCCCTACAACGAATTCATTACAATAAAACTCACCTCGACTCTTCTTTTCAATCTCTCCCCACTTGCATACATTTCGTATCACTTGCCGTTTAATAATTCATCGACCCATCGCACCGTTCGCACCGGCAACAATCGACATTCCAACACCCCCGGCAGAACCAGGCTTGCCTAGCAGCATCAGGTTCATAATTTATTTACAATCACCTTCATCCATTTCGTATTGCATCCTAGCTCACCGCAGGGGGGAGAAGCGTTCGTTTCGCTACACACTCCAAGATGAATCCCGGCAATGGTCGAAACGCAGCTAGAAACGCACTTGAATCCCCAGCTTCGTTCTCCATTGCTCCAGGTGTATTCCAGTCCATATGCTTACACCCGCTAGGACACACAAACATTCAACGTAACACGGGCGGCACATAACAATAACAAACAGCCACGAATGCTCCCCAGACTTGGGAAAGTAATTTATTTGCGTTTTAATTAAATTCTAATTCAATTAAATTATGGTAGTTCAATTTTTTGTCCATTTAAAAAGTAATTATTTGCACCACGGGGCGATTTTGCAGTGCACAGTCTTCGGTGTTCAAAGAGAGAGAGAGAGGGAGAGAGAGAGAGAGCACGCTGCTTGATGATCATCGCATGCTCTTGTAGTACGCCAGGCATCGGTAAAAGTAGTAATCAGGGCGTGCAGACTTCTTCAAAGTGCGACCAACGGTAAAATGTGGAGTGTTGTTGATTAAATGGTGTGTCTTTTCCAAGTGGTTGTTCACCTTCCCACCCAACGAACACGGGTTGCATGATTTGATTTTCCACAAGAATGCTGCTGCTAAACGTCATCAGTTAAGGGGTTGTTTCAATTCGTTTCGAGAGCGCGTTTTTCCAGTGTTTTGCATACGACGGAAGGAATTGCTAGTTTGCCCCATAACTACTGTATTAATGTTAGTAATCTGATTATAGCCTAATGATGGGGCATATTAAAAGTTTGTACTAAAGTACCTAGAAGTTGATCCAGGCATTCCATCTTCACTATCACGACTATTCACGACTCTAGAACATGAAGATATTCATAAAACAACTGATGACAAACAGCTCAGTAAAGCGTAGATCATACCGATAAAAACTTAGGACTCTTAAGTGCGCAGTTCTCACTTTAATCATATTAAATCAAATACCATACACAAAAAAAAACTCAAAAGTTTACAGATAAAATCTCCAAAATATCACAGTTTCGTCTAAAACAGGTGAGTGGTGGCTGGCAATTGAATCATACACTTCAAAGATTAACAAAAATTGATGGCCAACTATCTGACTTTACGAAAAAGTGTGCAAAAGTAAGAGATAGGCATCAACATGAAAGGATCATATAATTCAAAGAAAACGTCAACATTAAATATCATTACAACCTTCCTTTGCAATATCCAATATCCAATTCTATTTCAGCTAGAATAATACGTAAAATGATAAAGACAATCCAGAGTGCTCCATTTCTAAAATGATAGAGATATTCCAAAATTCAATCAAACGTGTGTAGCCTGGAATTAAGAGTGAGTTGCATCAAGTGTGTAGTGTATTAATCTTGGCAGCATAAAATCAATAGACGAAATGTGCCAATGTCCTAATATTGAGACACTTCTTGCTTCATAATTTAGAGCCTAACTAGTAAACAATTGCAGTTTTCAATGCACATGACACATAAGATAAGATTTAAATTACTTTTGGCTCTCCATGAGACCCTTTAAGTATTTAAGACTTTCAACGAATACTTACGTGTTCTGATTGTGGACTTGGGGAGGCCCAATTGGTTGGTATATGCTGTACGAGGCAGGGATCAAAACTGGACGGTCGTTTCTTTACAAAGTCAATCGGTAAGCTGTAGTCATCACAGACGGATATCTGAAAGTACAAAAACAAAGCAACAAACTGGTAAGTGGTTAAGCTTCAACAACGTAAACACTAAACTACCATTCCCACCTCTACACAGAATTCTTGCAAAATGTTTTATAGACTCAAAGCCAGGTATCCTTACCACCACCACAAGTGGCCTTCCCTCCAACAGATGGGATACTTTGTATATGCATCTTTTGAAGTACCAAGCAAACGATTTCCATTTCCCGGTTACAACAATTTCCATATTGTAACCGTTGTCGGTGGAAATTCCACATTTCCTTTAGCACATACTCTTACTCCACGCTCCTACTCCGGAGATATGACGCACCACGCTATGACGCCCTCACCTCTTTTTTAAGTTTGTCACCCCGGTTTTGGAATTTCGTTTATTTCGGACCTCCTTCAAATGTGCATAAATTTTGCGAATTCTATTGTTTTCGTTACATAATTCATATCCGTACCAGCAGCAACACGACAGCTACCTTGGCGCTTAAATCCGTGGCATCCCGGCACGGTCGGGACAGATTTCCGATACGCCTTCCGAAGCGTTTGCCGTTGATTGGGAAAGTTGCGAATGGAGGGATTCCTTCGTTCAACGTTTATGTTAAATTCAATTTTGCTCCGTGACCACACATTGTGGGTGGGATCGAGCGTGTTCACCTCCCCAAACCGTTCGTCCTTGTTGCAACCCATCTAAACATAAACGAGCCGGGAACCCCTGTTTGTTCTAGCGAACGTAGGTGGTAATGATACGACGATTAATACCCCACGCACACACACATGCGGACTGTTGTGCGTTCCCTTCGAGTTTCGACGACGACGTATCGACAAGTGTTTGCGTCGGTGCGTTTTGTTTAAATATACACACACACCCACCCCTACACGCATGCACATGCACATCCACTTCAAAATCAACCCTTTATTTATGGACTTGGGCAGGGCTAGGAATAATGCCTCTCAGCCCCAGCGACACGGGAATGTGGTCAAAAATGTGGTCGTAAAACGTTTAATTATTTGCAATATTTTTCCGAGAACTTTAGGGCATGCCTATCGTTTTATGTACTAATTTTTGTGTTGTATTAATTGAAACATAATTTACTGCTGTTTGAGTACACTAAACACCTTATACATTGCCTTAATTGTTGTATATCATTTGGATTAAATAATAAAAAAATATTAATATATTCCATACTAGAGCACATAGTGCAACACCCTTTGGGGAGCAAAAATCAAACCCTATTCCTCGTTTTACACTCGGTACACACTGAACCGTGGCCGGAAGTGACTGCTGGTGCCGGCCAGCAACCAGCAGCGGCTGAAATGCACACACACACACACGCTCCGTCCAGCAGCAACCCTTTTTCCGCCCCATCCCATCAATGCATATTATTCATATTCATGATTTACGGTCGCATTAACCTTAAATACGTACAGCGGCGTTGAGCACGGGGTTCAGCTCGTTGCCGTGGCCGTTCACCGATGTGGGGGTGGAAGAACCCATCCCAATGAACTGAAATTTATTAAGCCGTAATCATTGCAAACAATGCACACCAACCACACCAGCGCTACCCCTTTTGTGTGGGATGCTTCCAGGGATGACTCGGAATAGTGAAAAGCCGAGCGAGGAACGTTCATCAGCGACCTACGTATCATAATGTTTGGTTTTCATTTCCGTTCATGTCCTGCTTTTTTCGACAGACTGGGAGGATTTCTTGTGGCTTTCCGAGGGAGAGGGCGGGGGAGGGGGGGATAGTGACAGAACAGGCAGAATAGTCCACGTGCGTTGCTTTTCTTCTATGAGGGGAAATGACTCCCTCCCGCCGAAAAAAAAACAAGCAAACAAACACGAACTGGCCTGGTCATTTGTTAAAAGGGGGTAGCTTATTGAAAGAATAATTCATTCCAAATGATTTCGTATCAATTTCAATTACGCTCTGTATTTGTTGCTTTTGATGATGGCTGCATTTTATGACCCGCGCGTGCGATAAATTACGACGATGCGATAATTATCGTCAAAAAAAACGCCGCAAACGCAAGCAAGCGAGCCTTTTCATTTTTTGGTGGAGCCTATTTTTAATGGTTTTGGATGTCATTCTCGGTGGGACATTAGTTGATTGAAGCATCGGGCATCACGCGTGAAATTTTCACGCGTGATCAGAATTTTACCCCAAACATAATTAAGCTCAAAAGTCACAGTACGTATGTGAGGATAATAATGTAAGTGTTATAAGAGGGATTGTTTAAATGTTATTCAGTCCCATAAATTAACAATTCCCATGGATAATTCACTTCAACCTGAGAGTAAATATTGAAACATTTATTTTCATCCAATGCCATTTAAACAGCAAAATTATAAAATAGTCATTGCATTATGATTTTATAACTAAATGAGTGTCTGATCATTCTAGAGAAATGTTCCTCAACATGACTTCATTTTGAGCTTCGTAAAATGTATTTGTCAATGTGATTAACAATTTCGACACATTTTACTAAAAGTTCTTCATCAGAAGAGTAATAGAAAATGGAGTTTGAAGTCAAATGATGAAGAATTTTGCTTTTTTTTAAAGGTGTACTATACTTGCATTATATTCATCGCATCCAATATGTTTTTCCACAGCTTCCAAATGGTATATTTGCTTCAAAATGAAATTTCAGTTGCAACTCATGCAACTGTCAAACTCAATTGAGCTTAAATCGTGTTGAAAATCATACTGAATAAATTAAAAATAATTATGATGGGAATGAAATGTCAGATCGATGTAGAAGAACATTTTGCACGCGGTGAATAACAATGTTTACATTCGAAACTGACTTGAAATATCCTGTGGTTATGGCGTGAAAACAATACATTCTCATATCTGTTTTACAAATATTTATTATTATAACAACAAAATAAAGAACTATTTGTTGCCATTTCAACTGAAACAATCCAATTCTGGATATACGGAAGAGCTAATGCATGAAAAGAAAAGGGTCGTGCCAATTTGTCTCATCTAAATGTATGCTACAAACAAAACAAAGCAACACATAAACCAAAACAAACCCTTGCGAAATGTAACGTTTGTCTCGGAAGCAGTTTGTGTGATTTATTCCAACCTTCCAGCCTGATGTGGAGCTGATCTATGAAGCCTCCAGCTTCGTACAATCACAATACAATCAGCTCCCAGTGCGCGCCTTTTTGCACATTAAATTTTCATACCTAACACTGATAAATTGTATCTTTTTTGTTGTTGTGGATGGGGTGTGTACCATAGATATGCAAAAGGTAGTGGAAAAGAAATGTTTCAAATAAAAATATTCACACCTTTACACGACGAATAACAGGTCCCACCAAACGAGCGGACATAGATTTCACTTACCGCCAAAGGCAACTCCCGAATCACATCACACCCTCGTCCTCCTGGCACAAGAACGAAGCAAGTAAGCAAGCCAAAAAAACGAACAAAATCCAATCCAACAGGCAGGCAGGCTGGCACACACGCCAGGGTGGGGTGCAAATTCAATAGGAACAGGTACCACACAAATTGTTTCGCCACCCCTTTCACCAGTGCGCATAAATTCGACAAATTACGGTAGCCTAAATGGGAATGGCGTGAGGTGCACGCGAGGGCAAATGTTGAGCGAAGGGAGGAAAAAATCCACCCGACGTGTACCGTCTTTGCTAAAGATTTTGGCGAAAAATTTGGTTCTCTACACACACACACACACACACACATATATACGAGGCGCGCGCGTCTTCTTCTCGAGACATTCGGACGGATTTGCTCCAAAAAGCCGTCGAAGGAAGAAGCAAATCAAATCAATTTCCGGCTATAAATCAAAGGTACGGAAGGCATCGCGGGAGATGATTCCAATATCTTCTATTTTTTCTGGGACCTTTTCTAGGTCCTCAGAAGTGCTAGCCAGCTCTGTCGTCTCGTACGCTGCTCGCTTGTGATCGGCTTAATGGCCATAGTTGTCGTTTGGCGCGGATCTACACATCCCTCAAGGGGAAACAGTGACACGGTACTATACGCGACCCTGGAAAGACACTTTCTATTTCATTCTATAACCCCCTTCACGTACAGGCGCTGGAGAACCTTGTAACAATCACAATCCGTTGTGACGGTAAAAGACAGAAGGTTCGCTAGGATACGATTCCACGACTCTGTACTCTGACTCGCGCAGGAAATTGCTCGTTTCATCAGCACACAGCAGGGAGAAAGGATTCTCTGTATCCGTTGCTGGCCCGGAAGCGTTGATCTTCTACCACCACCGTGGTGCACATCGCGCCCTCTCTAGATCAAGGAAGAAGCGGTGAAGATTTATGGCATCTCATTTGAATGGTAGTGAAAATGCTCCCGATCACAAGTATTTGCTACAGATTCGCCCCCGTAAAGCATCCTTCAGCGCGTTGGAGATACCGTCACTATCGCCTCGATGTCCGTCCCAATGCAGACATGTGAGGGGGTATGTAAATAGGGGTTTTATTTATTGAACACACTATTTACATTTTATATTTATAACATCTAATATGCATGGCTTTCTCTTCGCGTGAATGTTGCATGTACGGCTCCTTGAATGTAACATTACAAATTGTTCGCATTCTTTCCGTCCTTCGAAACATAAAAGAAGGAAACCAGATGGAGCTTATTCACACTATTCTACCAAGTGGAGCATGAAGGCGACTGCAAAGAGGTGGTGACGGATTGCACACAATGTATCCTCCGACCACATGTATTCAGTCGTTTTTTTCCCCTGGTAAAGGTGTACCCTGATTAGATTTCCCAACGCCATTTCCAAAATAGAAGTGCCGAAAGGCACTACTACAATCACTGCTCCTTGTGCTTTCCAGCCGTCAAACTACTCTCGTGTATATGCCACCGCAAGCAACAAATGGGTGCCATTTCCTTGGAACCACGCGCCAGTCCCATACCAGGGTGGAGCTACACTAACGGCCACTCATCGATCTACTTGTTCGCGGGAATTGCAATATACGTTTTCCCGAAATTGATTCCATTTACACGGGTTTTGGGAAGCGTTATTACGCACCATTTGTAACTGTGCGTGAGTGTGAGAAGCTGTCAGTAGCAAACGGCAACCTCTGCTTGCAGACAATGAACCACTGTTCCCGCATTAGCTGTACTGTAATCAGTGCGCAAACGACGAACTCCGCACTGCGAAACGGTGGTTCAACTTTAATTACCATCTGGCAGTCGAAATTTGCATTTTACACCCAATCAGTGGGCAACATGTTGCTCGCAATATGCAACATTCAATTACTTATCCATTAGTGGAAATGATAGAAAGGAAAGAGAAAAAAACCCTGCCAGATATAGCGAGCGCCAGTACCACATGATCCCAAGAGTACCGAGATTAATAGTGGGATATAAAATTTAATTCACTTCCCTTCCCAATAGAGAGACAAAGGTTGTTATCCTCATCCTGATGGCTTCGAATTTCGTACTATTTCATCTGAAAATCCTGATGCTGTGCTGCCGGTGCAAGGTGTAAAACAGCAATAACTACACACGCTTGCTACATCCCCTGGGTCGACAGTAAAAATTCATTAAAATAGACTTTTATAGACGATCAATTTAACGCACTGACAGTCATTAACATATTTGTCCCAACGATAACGGGGCGGCCCGCCTGCGGTCATCTCCGGCGTCCAAGAGCGTCGTGCTAAGCGCACGTTACCAGACACTTGTTCTCTCTCCCCCTGTATGCAAGCTCCCCAAATCCCCCGAGTTGGAGCTCATCCGCTGTGTGGTAATGGTGTTTTGCGGTGAGTTTTATTTCTTACAAGTTGGTTGGTGCGTGCGTGAGAGAGGGTTCGAATGGGTTAACTTTTATTGTCCACCGCCAGGTTGTCGCACGGACGTGGACGTGCGCGCGGAACCTTCGGGAGTCTCCGGGACCCGGGACAAATGGTTATTTTATCGTGGGAATGTCGGTATATGTGCTGCTGCTTCTATCAATAGCACGGTGCACGGTGACCGTTGTCGTTACCAGCCCGAGGTGTCTGTGGAACGTGTGCCTGAATGTCATCAACACTCCTCCCCCCGCTATTGGGTGATTATTGTTTGACGCTGTAAACATTGCTTTGTTGCACCGTGTCCGTGTCGAACACGTATGTTTGGTAGTGGGCGAGTCGTGGTTGCAAGTAATTGTAGCGCTTGTTATATAAAATGTGAATAATGGCATCTCAATAACATTGGTTATTGGAACAAAAGAAAGCGGTAGAGATGAACAGAGTGGGTGTTATGGACATGTGTATATTGATGGGGTAGCTATTGTAACTAGGCGAGGTTACAGAGTGGATTAGTGGATTGTTGTGGAGTTCAAGAAAAACACTATCAATTTTAAATTCAGAGTAACTGGAGCTCCTTTAATCTCCAGACGTTATATTACAGCTTATGGAATCCAAAAGGGGTGGTCCCTTTGTACAGTCGTCAACTCGAACGACTCAATAACATGCCCGTCATGGGTTAAAGCCTAGAATGGACTCCCCCCCGTAGCAAGGATTAACTATCCGGCTACGTGGTAATGAATTAAGTCTCGAAAGCCTGCAATGGTCGGCATGTCCGCGTAGGACGTTACGCCAAATAGAAGAAGGAATACAAGAATCCAATTTAAGATCTCATATATGTCCAGATTCATATCTCCTATGGACCATAATATCCATATAAAATACTGAATTTCTTGGAATATATCAAACAAGATATCCTTAGACACTTTATCCTTAGGGAGACTGAAGTAAAGCTAGGATCTGATTTGGTCTAAGCCCCAAGAAGATCCTAGCATCATAATCGAAAAGACCCTAGCTATGGAGGAGTTTCGCTCCAATTACACACTCTAACAATTCCAACATCAATAACTCTTAATATTGTGAAATTGTGAGCTAATTTCCAACAATTCTCGATCTGAATAATAGTTATCTTTATTCAGATATATGGATCTTTATAGGGTCATGGCTTAGAAATGTATTAAAAATCATAATTAGCTCTCAAATTCAAATTAGCTTCTCTCAAGTCAAATTTGAATCTGTACCTAGAATCGAGTCACTCTTTTTCTGCACTTATAAATAATTCTGAAATAGGATAGGGAATCGATCTGAAATATTATATTCTTCAGATATTCAATGTTCCTCATTGCAATCCGGAAACCATTTGGCGGCACACCTTTAATAAATTTCACAAAAATCGAATTTGCCTGAATTCACCGTTTACCCGATAAAGAAACTGCAGACATTTCACGTACTTCGTACGTTTCAGCAAACCCCGTCACGTAACGACGGTAAATCCTGGCGTCGAAACGAAGTCGTGATTTCTGCAAACATGATCTTCCTGTTTGTACGGGCGGTTTTTTTTTTTTTGGTTTCTGTTTCGATTTATCACATTTTCTTTTTTTTCAATACCGTTACATCGTTACAACACTCACCGAGAAATAATTTCTTACTCTAAATGCTACACAAAAGCCGTAGCAACTAGACTAGACAACCACCGGGTGTTGCCACTTTCCACCTTCTCCGAGGCTGTTCCTGCGCGCACACTACATCTGGTTGGTGCAAAGTTGCCGAATAAAAAATGTATACATTGCTTATGACACCGGGAGCCGGGAGCGTGTAAGAAGCGTGTTTTGTGTGCACGCCAAAATCAATGTGTTGAAAAATGGCGCATCATTATTCTCGCACACAAAACAACAATCGTTGTCACGGGCAGAGTGGCACAGCGATCATAATTTCCTCACTCCTTGGGCGGTCCTGGCTACCTGGTTGTCACGGGCGTAATAAAGAACAGGAACCGTTTTCCCACCTTCACCCTCTGGGTGGTGTTTTTGTTCCCATTTACTCGCCCCTCCGCACCCGCAAAAGAAACCAGATAAATCTCCGACGCCCTTCACGCGGTGGTTCTGCAAGTTATTGCTCTTATTATTACATAAATTGCTTCTTCACTTTGCCCAACCGAGCGAATAAAAGGAGGCCGATGGGAAAACGGTTTTTGAAATCACTCAACTTTTCACCACACCCACAACACCACACCGGTGTTTCGAGGAGGAAGTCAACCGTCGTTAGTGCTTTGCTGTGGAAGCAGCCCCAACCACTGACCGA
>KI921362.1:7122-14622 GCA_000473525.2 Anopheles melas
GTATTCCGTTCTTTATTTATATCCAATATACTTTTTATTTGTTTTGCTTCTGTCATGAACTGTTGGGTAACTTATGTCAGCAAATTACCTTCAATAAAATCAACAGGATCTTATATCTAGCCACGACTTAAACCACTTATTTTTGTGTACAACTAAAAAAAGAAAAGAGGCACTTATACGACACGCTTCAGGCATGGTAGTGGCGAACGATTTGCTGGTAATGAGACACCATCCGATGACACGGCGTACCACACTAGCGACGAGTGGTTCAATCGTAACGGCGAGCGATTCAATGGTAGCAGCACGTGGTTCGAACGTAGATTAATTTGAGTGTTAGAAATAAACATTTTCACAATCGCTGTACGTATATGTCTGTGTGTTTTTACCATTCTCCTTGATGTGTCCGTCTTTACCAATCCCATTTTATTAGCATTAGGTGGAGAAGTACAGCTATTAATACATTGACTGTCACCATACATGTCCCCTGAACAGGCAGGTTGCCAGGCCGTCGCATCACGTTTTGAAGCGATCCCATTTACTTTTGCATAATCACCAATTCTATTTGTAGTCTCAATCGCTAATCGATTATAATGTCGTTTGTTGTGCTAAATTCTTGGAAAATCATTGTGTGAACCAATGAGAATTAAACTCTTATTAATGAGAATTGTAGAAACTCTTGTTTTCACTTAGAAAATATAACCACGAAAGAAAGGCGCTGCAAAAGAAAACGAATCAAATTTGTGCAAAGTTATCTCGCATAACTTGTCTGTTTCAATTTGAAATGTGTCAGCCTCTATGTGGCTGACAAGGCCTGATCGAAAAAAGCCCGTCATCAGCCACATAGTAGCAGTCATTGTGTTAAACAAAAAACAACCCAATTTTAATTTCAGCAATGATTGTTAAATTACGATATGCATTATCAAAATTTTATTGTGAATGACAACCCCGGTCCCCAGAGTCATCCGATAGTAGCGCCATCTAGGTGTCATCATTTGAAACTAATTTCGAGTTCGTCGATGTTTTGTTCTGAGGAGTTGTGCTAAAACCATGCAAGGCTGTAATTTTTACTTCACATCGAATGAAAAAAAAGCAGATTCGGTTTCCTAATTAACAAGTTTAATAAGCTTAATTAGGTTAAAGATGTTAAGTACCTGGGATTAAGGTTATTTCACACTAGCTATTTCAATCGTTGCCTACATTTTGCAAATGCCACTGTTCTCAAAAAATCCAACACATCAATCACACTATTGTTCCGATTTTAGAAAATATATTTTCCATCTCTTTTCAAATAATATTTCGCTTACAACATTCGATCAGGTATGACCGTGCACCTTTTCGGTCGTTTGAGATTTTTTTTTTTACAAAATCAAACCTTACCCTTTATCTCGTCCCGAAACTGGACAGTTAAAAATTCATTCGTTTTGCCATGATAATAATTATCTACATCGAATAAACACAACCCATCGGAAGGAGACAGACTCCCATCCAGAAGCAACCTTCAACCTCCACTCACTCGCGTGTCTGTGAGCGCAAGGTCGTAGTAGTTTTACCGAGAAGTCTGTATCTAGCGAAGTTTTTTTCTTAGCGGACAACACAGTGTATAGCTATAGAACACACACACAGCAAACTGAACGAGAATATGGTACATAAACGATACTTTACAGGAGCTTATTATACACGTTGGTGATAATACAAAAAAAAATCAACTCTCTGCCCTATATATATACAATCTCCCGCTCTTCTCCCGTCACGGACAAAACGTGTCCAAATGGTACAGTTTTGCTATCTATCTACAGCAAAATTTGAACGCCTTGCCTCCACCCTGCATGCAATCTGCCTACAATCTACTCGATCTAACTGCGCCTTCCTCTACTAGGCGTATGCGCCTCATTCCGCTGGCAGCACGAGTGACATTCGATTTTGTCGTGTTGTGGTCGTTCTACACCGGTGTGTCTCCACACCCCGGTCGCAGTCCGGAGTTGGCAGTTTCTGTAGCAGTGCCGCTTGGGCGGCAGCGTCCATTTTACACCTTGTTGGCGTTCACATTGTTACCCATCTGATCGTTGCCGCCACCGCCGGGCCCATTGTTGGTTGAGTGGTTATCGCCCTCGGAGTCCTTCATCGAGCCGCCGTCCTCCGAGTCGTGGCCGACCAGTGCGCGGTACTTCTTCGAGATCGCTTCCCAGTCGGCAACGTTCTCGATTCGGGTCGTATTGACAGTGGTGAAACTGACTTGCGAGCCAAGAGGAGACAGATGCATAACGGAAAGCGCTGTCGAGTCTGGAAAGCCGCGTCGGTCATCGCCGTAGTAGATGAATAAACGTGGAGAAGAAGAAACAATATGGAAACAGTGTAAGTCAGCGCTGCCGAGTATGGTAGTGGGAGACGGTGGCCTGCTGTGATCGCTGGATCTTGAGGAGATCACAATCGATCACGCAGCAATAGGGCCATTTGTGTATCGTTCGGTGCTGTCAACTTTGTCAAACTCAACTCAACTCCAACCATTACTCAAAGTCAACACTTCAAAGTCTACGGGATGTTGGAATGTAGTACGGGACTAGTTTAATTTCCAATTGCTACTGTCATTTCTAGTCAGAACCGAATGATCTTTTACAGGTAAGGTTGACTCTACACAAATTTACGAGGTCGAAACATAGTTTCTAATGGTACACAACGGATCACTAAATGACAGTAAAATGCGTCAAGATACCGAAACACACGTTACACACTAGTACTTACTACAGCCACGGTACTGTCGTATAAAGGGTCCTTAAGATTCTATAAATTAAACTTCTATTAAAAGGAACAAAAGTTGTATGAAGCAGCAACCTTCATCACTGCTCGGTAAGCGGATCGAATGCCAACAAGCCACGATTTACACCGTTCGAGGGAAGCTAACATCCACTGACAGCTTACTTCGAACGATGCTTTTGAAAGCTTTTTGATAATTACTTTTTTTTTCTTCAACAGCAGTACGAAACGATGGAAAAACAATTAAGGGCTACAGTTACAATCGCTACACGATAAGAAAACCAGACAAGCGCATGCTGTCGCTACTGTGCACACCTTTAGGAGCCACCTGACCTTTCTTCACTTTCGACAACCATTTGGCGCCGGCTTTGGTGCGTGGACTCTGCTGCCCACGGTGTAGATTCATCATCTGCACCAGCGACGGTCGTTTCTTCTTCACTATACGTGCCTGTTGAGGATAGAGAAGTTAAGGGTTTGATGGCGTGATCGTTTGAGCGTGTGTGGTTGGTTCTATTTTTTTTTTTTTGTATTAAATTGTATCTCGCGTTTTGCCGCAAGATGTTTGCAGTTGTGCTGCATTGTAAGGGTGATTGTGGGAAAAGGTGATCAACACGAGATGGAAGACAGATCTTGCTTGAGAAGAGTTCGTGAATTGAACGCTGAAGCAATGATGAGCTTCCACTGTTGGTCACTTTTTTGTTTGGTTGTTGTTTTTGGTAAATGCAAAGCATTATGGCGGTGATAGCGAGCTCAAAACTTGGTAGATTTAGGGTGATAATTTAGGGTGATTAGTATTTGGTACATATTACTGCATCTTGATATCACAATTTTTAGTGCATTTCCAGTTTTGATATTTTTGGAACACTTTCTTGACTCTTTTGCACGGGAAATGATAATTTTCGCGGTGATTAAGCTGTCAGCTATTTAGTGAATTTCGTGTGATGGAAATTTAATCCTATGAAACCTTTACTGGATAGGTTTATTTGGAACCAAGTCGAAATTTCCAATGTGTTGTGTTGCTTTAATTGTATTGTTTTAAAATCCGATTTACTGTCAAGTATCTTAACGGTTACTGTTACTTTTTGTTAAAAAAAATCTCTTTACAACATCCAGCCCAACATCATTGGGAATGAAATATCATAAAGTAGAATGAAAATATTCAATGAGAAAGATACATAAATTAAATAAAATCTTAAATTGAAAAATCAACATTTTTGATATCGAACAATTTTGAACAAAACATCCTTAAGGAGTGAAAGAAATGAAATAAATAAAAAAAAATCCTTATCAATCCAATAAATATAAATAAATACAGTAAAGACAATAAATATTTATTTGGAAATTGAACATGAATATGATAAAATGGCGCATAAGCAGGCTAATGTTTCGATTGTTTTTTTCCATATTTTACAATAATTTACAAGCCTTTCTTTCTTGAAATTGAATTCATAACCACTTCAAGAAATCATTTCCAAGCTTCTCAAACTAAGCTCCCCTTCTTTCGTACCTACCACCGATCTTAACTTTCGATCAATCGACGATATCAAATGATCGTGTAACTCAAATGATCAGCGGAATTACAATGAGCTGGTACCACTCGTGGCGGGGTCCACAGAGCCCTCGAACTGACCGTACTTACCCGCACTTTCTCCACGATCCACACGAACCAGGTAGTGACGAGATTCATGGGCGACGGTGCCGTCGACGTTCGATGCATGTTGCGGATCAGTTTGGACAGACCGTACTTCCACTCAATGTCCGATTGTGCCTACACACGTTTGTGAGGTTGTTTTGAGAAAAGGATAAGAAAACAGTTTATATTAGTGTGGTTTATTAAAACAAAAGTGCTTTCAAAACAAAAGCGCTTGGTATTCTTTGGGTCAAACAGCACTTTCGTGCTGTGAACACACGCGGAGTAAACGTTGTACTAAAAAAACTGATAAAATGGGGAAGATTACAAATCATACAGATCACTTCAAACGGAAATTGGTTAATTAATAAGAGAATCAGTACTCATTGGGCCATGTGGTAATCGTTCAAATAAATATGTATCTTTCTGTGTTTAGAACATATGTGTGAAAGATGGCTAAAAGTAGTGAAGGCTTAGCACACTGCCCCATCAGCAATGAAAGGAGCAAAAACAACAACAAAAATATCGCGCAAAGCTTTATCGGTCGTGTGACAATGGCGAAAACGGCAGAGAAAGGAAATTAGCTCGCACACAAAATCAAAAACAAATCAAACATTTTATTTGGTCAATAATCACGCACACCCTCCGGGGATACTACTGGCGGGTCGGAAGGGGTAGCAACGATCCGTTGCGCCCTTCCGTCTCACCAGTGTGCCCCCTTTGCTTGACAGCGTGCCGCAGGTGGTTGGGATTATCGGTTTTTTCATCATCGTCAGGAGATGGCATCCCTTTCCATCCGAAGCCTCGTCAGCGCGAGAGCGTGTGCGCCCTTACCAGAATAAACTACAAACGGAAATGTTCAAAACCGGAAGTAATGGTGTTGGTGTAGTGGTGTAAACTAGGGGAGAATGTGGAAAAAGGGAGCCAGGAGTAACCAGTGGGTCGATAAAACGATCAATCGGGTGTGCTTTAAGAAAACCAAAATACACAAAAGTATACTAATCAAAGAAAAAACGGGGAAACAGGGAAAGGGAGGAAGGACCATAACTTTGAACATTTAATTGACAATGATACCTGAATTCTCTGATACGTATCAGACATCATAGCAATGAGCAGATTGATAAGTACAACAACTGATACCAACATGTAAATGCCAAATACAATTTTAAACAAGTACTCAGTCCAATAGGGTTGCGTTCGGGTTGTATTCGGTGTCATTTTATCAATTTGTGTTTGATCGGTGGTAGTTTGACCAAATACAGCGAAAAAGAGCAGCTCAAATGACAGTATGGGATTCATGCGCACTGTTGGTTCATATTTTGTTTAAAGTAAAGATGTCGTTACAGTGTCATCGGTGCGTGTGTGTGGATGTGTAGTGTTGTTGTTTGCGTTTAGATTGGGACGCCACAAATTGAAACAATTTTTCCCACACACACACGGTACACGCCAAATGCAAATGTGTCGTCGTGTAAGTGTTGTGTCAGTGTACGCGACATGCGACATGTTTCATCGTGTTACAATAATTCGGGAGAGAGAGAGAGAGAGAGAAAAAGAGAGAGAGAGAGAGAAAGAGAAAGAGAAAAGAAAAAAGAGAAGAGAAAGAGACAGCACTTTAGCACGCGGTACGAACTAACCTGGATGCGTTGATAGGTATCCGACATCATAGCGATAAGAAGATTAATGAGCACTACTACGGAGACTAACATATAAATGCCAAATACTATCTTGAACAAATTCTCCGTCCACTCGGGACGGGACGAGCGCTGCGAGTTGATGTCGTCCGGTGACGTCTGGCCGAACACGGCAAAGAACAGCCGCTCGAACGCGATGATCGGCGTCATCGGGACTGGAACCGGGCGTGATTGAGTTGGTGACATTTGGAGTGGGAGGTGGGGTGTGCAGGATAGAGAACAGATAGAGAGATAGAGCGTGCGTGAGAGTCGATGACGAAGCGGGCGGCATAGTGAAGGCGCTTCTCCCGGTTGGCCTGGTCCTGGTCCTGGTTTCCTATCGCAGTCCGGCTGTCCGTGTCCGTGCGTTGGGTCTCGCTACCTACTGATCGATTGTTTTTGGGGGAGCCCTAAGCTGCCGCTGATCGACGCCGTAGTCACACGCTGTCTCCCCTGCTGTCTACCCGGATATCCGGTGAAAGTGATCCAATCGGGGGGGGGGGGGGGGATCGGTGGTGGTGTATAGATCAAGCAAGTGCGCCAGGTGAGAAGATGTGAAGGATGCGAACACACACTCGTGAGCTAACATGGAAGCGAGGTGTTGATACGAGGTGCTTCCAAAAGTGTGAGTCTAGGGTGCGTGTGTTCTTAAAGTAGCTAACATGCAGATAAAATCCTGACAGGAAGCATTACTCATGCGACGTAAAGCAAGAAATGTAATCAAAACATGAAAGTGATGTAGAAGAAGTAGATACGAAAACGAAAAATATTTTAAATGAAAGAAAACATTAAAACAATACCATAGAATAGAACAATGAAGAAGAAGTTAAACAAAACGAAAGGAAAAAAAAACATCAGCAGAGCAAGCGAGCGATATGCACATTCCGAACGATGCGACAGAGCGCCACTAGGACGAGCACAGAGCGAGCGCGAGCGAACGAACGAACGAACGAACAAACGAACGAGCGAGCAGTTGGATTGGTTTGAGCAGTTAAGAACAGAGTCGATTTCGAGCATGCAGTCAGTGTATAACACAAGAATTTAATCCTTACAGCACCCTCATTACGAACCGGTTAACCATAACATTCACAGGACACTTGCCAACATGCGTACGGAAAACATGGTTTGTGTGGTAGCTCGGTATGAAAGAATAGAAAGTAATAGATTGGTAAATAGGTAACACACAGAACGGCAGAAAGAAAACGAAGTGAAAGAAATAGAAACAAGTAACACGGACACGAAACACAGTTAAAAACTTCATATCAGCACAACAATAACAATCAAAAACATTCGACAGACAGAGAACGCGTACGTGAACGAAACCGAAAGCAGGGGATGCAAAAACCCACAGGCAATTATAAACTTTTTTTTTGCAATTTAAAAATACACACTCTTTAACGGACAAACTCTCAAGAAAAATGAGAAAGCACAAACAGACACACTTATTTG
>KI921362.1:19622-20915 GCA_000473525.2 Anopheles melas
GTGCACAGGCGTTTGGCCGTCGTCGGTCGTTTTGTTGGCACCTGCGCCAGACTTTAGCAGCATCAGCGCGCACCGGTCGCCGTCCTTCACCCGGGCCGCTATGTGCAGCGGCGTCTCCCGTAACCGGCCGCCGCGGACGTGCACCTCCGCACCGAAGCCGAGCAGCGTCTCCACCACGGCCGGTTTGGCCGATTGAACAGCAATGTGTAAGGCAGTGTAGTGATCCTGCCCCAAAAAAAAAGGAACAGAGAAAAGTCAAACCATTTGCTCCACGAATCTTCAAACATTGTTTTGCACTCCAATCTCACTCACATTCGTTGGGACGTCCACCTTTTCGCCCTTGTTTAGCAGCGTACTGATAATACCCACGTGGCCGTACTTGGCCGCGGTGTGGATACTCCGTGCACCTCCCTTGTTTGGCATATGAAGATAGACACCCTTGCGAAACAACGTCGTCGCACACTCGGCATGACCGTTCAGTGAGGCGATATGCATCAGTGTGCTGCCGTCCTTGGTTCGTTCGTAGATGCTGGCCCGATACTTGTCGACCAGTATTTCAATGATTGACGCATGTCCATTTTCAGCTGCCAGATGCATCGGTGTACGATCTGTGCGGAGAGATAGGTGGCCCTATTGATGCACTACTCTCTGCTGCAAAATCAGCTCACTGCCACCTACCTTGAAAATCAGTGATCGCTGCCGAGGCTCGCACGGTGTAGAAGTACTTCACCATCGCCTCATCGCCCTCGGCCGCCGCAATGTGGAGCGCCGTCTGGCCTTCGCCATTCTGCACGTCCACATTCGCACCGTAGTCGATGAGGATGCGGGCCATCTCGACGTCCTTCCGCCTCGCGGCCAAATGCAGTGCCGTGTCGCCATTGGTAGTGGTGGCCTGTTGCACCGAGAATGAGAATGCAAGGAAAAAAAGACGACCCACCGGGAGCGAAAAGATTGCGAAAGAAAGGACAAAAACACTGCATTAGTAACACTGCCATGCCATGCATAACGTTTCACGGATTTACGCAGGACAGTCTACGCGCTAGTCACACACAGAGACACAGACAGAAATAAACAGCACATTACTTCATCCACCACATCCAATATGAAGCCCCAGCGTCGACGCATACTTCCTGGTCCGGGATGATCCATGCCGACTAATGATCGTGCGATGTGTGATGGTGGGGCGGTGAACCGAGATGAATCGAACAGACAGCTCTCACCCGCTCTTCTCACCAGGATGATGTTCCAATTTGGCTGATTCCAACACACACACACACACACACACACACACAC
>AXCO02008070.1:0-13823 GCA_000473525.2 Anopheles melas
GTTTTCTTCGTTCGCCCTATTTCACAGCTCACCGGGAAGCTACAAACCTTCCCCGACGCCGCCATCGGCCGTTAGCAGCGGGAATGCCACATCGACACCGTCGCCCGTCCATCACCACTCGGGCCCGTCGTCGTTCTCCATGCCGCAGCAGCATCACTACCAACATCAACAGCCGGGTCAGCATTCCCAGCAGCAGCAGCAACAACAACAACAGTCCCGGCAACAGACACCACCGGCACCTCCTCCATCGTCCTCGTCCAGCACCACCGCTCAGCTGGAGCCAGTTCAGCTTTCGGCGGCTAGCGGGCAGCAGCAACAGCAGCAGTACAGCACTGCTCCCGTTGCACCCGCTTCCCCACTGATCGACCTCAGCGAATGGATCAACCATCGGGTGCTGGCCCGCCGGAAAGACGTGTACGACTCGGGCCGCATACGGGCGACGGTCGCCCCAGGGACCGTGGTCATTGGGTTCGACGCGCCTGAAGGCAGCCATCAAACGTACGAAGGTGTGCTGGACGATGTGCACCGCCAGCAGGATATCATCGACGACGTGTGTCCGGCGCTGGCCGATCTGCAGCCGGGTGTGAGGGTGTGCGTTAGGGCTACCTGCGTTCATCCGCATCCCGTGACGTCCAACGGGGGGGACGTGTTTGTCGAGGGCATTGTGAAGGAAGTGCACGGCAACAAGAAGCAGTTTTCGGTGCAGATTGCGAGCGGCTCGATCACAGACAAGCAGGAGGTACGGGGGGTGTACACTCAAAATCAAAACACATTTTCGTTACCGAAATCATGGTTCTAATTGTATTCCTTTCATGCATCTATTTTGGCACAGTTACGAATAGTGAAACGGGTTGATATGCGCCTCCTAAAACCGCCCTGGTGGGATGAGCTGGAAGATGCGCTGGACAGCTATAGCGGTGGCCACACGGTGTCGGCAGTAGATTGTGGCTCGAGCCGGCGTAACACAATCGATCATCATCATCATCGTTCCCATGAAGGAGATAGTAGCACCGGAAAGTTACAACAGCAGCAGCAGCAGCAGCAGCAGCAGCAGCCACCCGCCATAGTAAGCTACGTCCTAGCAACTTCGACCAACAGCGAACATCATCTACACGGCAGTGGTGCCGGAACAGCAGGACAGCAACCGCCCGCCGGCCCTGCCGCCACCATCATCTACACGAGTGGGGCACCGTACAAAAACAGCATCAGCATAACGCAGGGTCGTGGTGTGGCCAGTGCCGGCCTACGGTACGATCCATCGCTGGGAGCAGCAGCGGCAGCAGCAGCAGTCGGAACGAGTGATCAACAGCAGTTAAAGCAGCAGCTCCATGTGCCATTGCAATTGCAGCACGTTCTACCAGCAGCAGGAGCAGGATCGGGTGAAGAGCAACAGCACCATTACCGCAGCGCTGCCACCTCGCCATTTCAGTCCGTGCAGCTCACGATCGGCGGCGCTGCTTCGGATCATCGTGATCGGGATGGGGTGGAGATCGCACACTACACCACTGCTGCTGCTGGTGGTGCTCACGCGCGCTCTCATTCGCTGCATCACGTGTCGCATCCGGTGCAGGTCGGGATGTCTCCAGCGCCGGCCCACAGCAGCAGCAGCAACAGCAACACGATCGGCAGTGGAGCTTCGTCAGCATCAGTGTCGGGTGGTGGTGTCGCTGGTGGTGGTCCTCCCAGCAGCTCAGTATTAAGGACGCTCAGTCCGGACGATCTGCGCATCGCGAACCGCAGTTACGACAACGAGAGTGACGACGAAGTGCGCAGCAGTTTTCCCATGGAAGGAGGTACCGACGTCGATTTTATGCTTTTGATTTCCTCAACTCATGCATAGTTTACCTCTCACCCACTATTTCACTTGCAGAAGCGGAAAAATACTCAGGTAGCAGCAAGCGAAGCAGTATGCAAAGCCGTGGAAGTACCTCAAGCTTACTGGACCAACGAAGTACACCTCGATCTCAACCTGCAACCCCAAGGTACTTGTTGTGGCGGTATTGCCACGTCACGTGTTCAGTTAAGGTATTGTAATTCATTCGATTGTTGTCATTCAGATCTCAAGCGGCCACACCGCACCGGTTCAAGAAGGGCGACGTCGTTTCCACGCCCACCGGCATACGGAAGAAGTTTAACGGCAAGCAGTGGCGCAGGCTGTGCTCGAACGAAACCTGTTCGAAGGAATCTCAACGACGAGGCTACTGCTCGCGGCATCTCAGCCAGAAGGGTAGCAATGCGCTCCGGTCGTCCACCAGCTCGGTGACGAATCATTTCAACAGGTAATGACTGCTGTTGAAAGCTTGAAAAAAGGAGCTTTATAGGTCGTTTGGCGATGAGTTAAAATTGATACTCAACTCTTTCCTGTTTCGTTCCTTACAGTAGTCGATCGAGTAGCAAAACACAGCTAGATGAGGAAACATCTAGAGATTCGGAAACTTCACCCCATTACCGTGTGGCGGGACGATTCGATCAGGACGAAACGGATGCGGCCAATATGCTGGGTAAGTTGAAATACTGTTTTCCGCGTCAGATGCATAAATTATTTTCGTGTGCAGCTTATAGTTAATATAACGAATAATTTTGGTTGAAGTAAGTGGCTTTAGTCACTACATTAATTATATCATTTTATTCTTGAATGAATTCAAGAATTTAGTTGCGTTTACAGGGTCTTCTTGGGATTCTCATAGTTGTGCGACTTTGCCTTGACTCTTTCTTATCGGAAGTGAACTTCATATGATGGAAAGTGGACTCTATGGCCCCCTTTTTGGATAGACTGCTTGTAAATTCCTATTTGATTTGTCCAACAAGGGTGCTATAGAGTCCAATTATATCATTGAAGAACAGTGTCTCTGCGGTGATGATTGGCGAAAATACCTCGTGATTTACAACCGAAATTCAATTTAAACATATTTCTCAGAACTGAAATAAAACACTTAATTCACTGCACAAGATTCCCATTCTTAGAAGAGGAGAAAACAGCAAACTCAAAAGTTCAGTGATTAGTTCAGGTTATCGTAATTAATCGCGTTCGCTAGAAAATACAGCCGCCACCAATATACACAACTGAGCACGAATAACGCGAATGAAGTGGTAGCCTTTCCATCCGCAAGGCGCGCCTATCCGTTCTCGCACTGGGCGTTTGCGCAACACCAACACACACGCACACGCAGCCAGTCGGACGAACGCTGATCGTTGAATAAACAATCAGTCAAAACGGACAATGGGCTCGAGATTTTGTGCGTGTGTGTGTGTGTGTGTAAATTGTCGTCCACTAGTAGACGCATGCAGCGACGGGCGCACATTTCCAAGAAGGACTTTATTGGCATTTACACACCCGTTGAGCACGGGAGCACACGAGAGAGAAGGAGAGTTTAATCAAATCGGTACACCCGCCGGCAGGAATAGTTTTCAAGTGAAAGTCATCCAACTTCCTTTCGGGCGTTTTGTGTCGTTGGGAAGGCGTAATTCTAAAAATATTTGTATGCTTAAATTAGTCACTCTAGGCGCGATTGTGCTGCTACTGTTGGTTGCGAAAGTTTCAGTGCGAAAAGTATGAACTTCATGAACATGAACATGTACGATCTGCAAAGTGGTGCCGAACTGTACATTAAGTGTTTGCGTAAGTGTTGCTTGCACAATCTTAATTTTTCGTAGTGGCTTAATGCTGGCAATGGAATAAGAATAGGATAGTCCGTCAACTCTTTGTTTCATTGCGTTCATAGCAAATACCCCAGCATCGATCCACTTAAAAGGTCGCCATCTTGTCAAGTCAGATTCATTTTCTCTGTGTGTGGGGAGCATGTGTATGAGTGAGGTTTATTTGTTTTATCAAACACTGATATGTCAAGGAGTGATTGTTACCGTTAGGTTCTCAATTATTATACACATTACCATTGAAAAATAGTCATATTTTTTTTTGCATTAGGAGAACTGTTCTATCACGAGAACTACTACTATCCAACTAACTTGCGGTTCCATTGATGGTTCCTCTCTTTTTCTCTTTCTTCAACACAGTATCACTTAGCAGTTCCCGCTCAGCGACACCGAGCAATTCGTTCTCCTCGCCAACCGGGCACGGATCGTCCCCGCTGGCAACACAATCGCCGGTAATGATTGGCAACCGGCAGAACCTGTTTCTGCCGATCGGCAGCCCGGCACCGTCCAACGATCCGCACGGCAGTATCGGCAATGGCGGAAGCAACAAGTACAAAACGAATACTCCGAGCCCGAGCCCAGCGCACGTCATTGGCGGCGGTATCGGCATCGTTGGTAGTGGCGGGCCTGCTGGCAGCGGCCATCACCATCAGCTGATACGCCCGGAGTCGCTGCGGCCAACGCAACCGGCGGTCAGTGGTGCCGGCGCTGCGCCACCACCAACCGGTCATGCGACCAGCGTTATACGTATGTCGCCCCTGTACTCCCAGCATTCGGCCCATCCGTCGGCGATTTACGCCAGCTATCCTGTGCATGTGGCAGGCGGTGGAGGTAGCTCATCGACAGCACAAACGATTAACGCTTCTTCACAGCAACAGGCTGTAAGTGTGGAAGCTATATCGTCTAATGGCGTTGCACAACACCAACAGCTGCAGCAGCAGCAGCATCATCAGCAGCCGTCGCAACATCAACAGCAGCTACATCAGCAACAGCAAGAGCTGCAGCAACAGCAGGAACCGCAAGAGCAACCTCACGCGCTGGTAACGACCAGTCGATCGCAACCGATCTCCGGTCCGGCACAGCACGTTGCGCAATCAGCGTCGCCGGCCGCCCTCCACCATCATACGATCATACAACAACAGCAGCAGCAACAGCAACAACTGTCACAGACGACCTCCCCACAACAGCACACAGTGTTATTAACCAGTCAACATCAGCAATCCTTAACCGTGCCAAAAAACGGCATTAGCACGGGTTCCACCTATCAATGGCATGCATTGCTTCCGATCATAAACAGTCCGTCGGCGATCGCCAAGAGCAACCTCCATCCACATCATCAACACCACCACTACGCGCACATGGCGCACTCGCAGGCCTACGGACCAGCTGCTGCCGCAGCAAACACTGCTGCTGGCCCACCATCATCAGCGGCAACGACGGCGGCGGTTGCCTCGCAGCAACCATCGCCGATTGGAAGCTCCTCCGCAACGACAGCCAAGCCGTCGTCGGCGGGCGCATCCTCGATGGTCATCGTGCCGTCGAAGGTGTACTCGACAACGCCACCGCCTCCTCAGCCAGCCGCCGGGGAGGAGATGGTTTCGATCGACGACGACGACCAGGGAGACGATGATGTCTTTGAAGCAGAGCCCGTGAAAACAGCAGCACCCAGCACGAAAAACTCTACCGCGCAAGGTGGAGCAGGAGAGCAGACGAGTAACCGGTATGCGGCCGGTAACGGTAATAATGGTAGTGGTGGTGGTAGTGGTGGTGGTGGCGGTGGTGGTGCCGGAAGCCATCAACTGTTACGCGGCATGGACATAGAAGCGCCGGTAACGGTCACGAACAGTAAGACAAGTTCGGCCGAGAGTGCCGAATCGATCGCAAAGCGACGAACGCAATCATGCAGTGCAGCGCTGCAGGCCGCCGCCGCTGCAGCGAACGGTGGCAGCAGCGGAGGTGCCGGTGGTGGCGGAAGTGGCAGCGGTACGCCGAAGGAACCGCAGAGTCCGCTGAGCAACAAGAAGGACGCTAAAATACGGCGCCCGATGAACGCGTTCATGATTTTCTCCAAGCGCCACCGGGCGCTGGTCCACCAGAAGCATCCGAACCAGGACAACCGAACGGTGAGCAAGATCCTGGGCGAATGGTGGTACGCACTGAAGCCGGAAGAGAAAACCAAATACCACGAGCTGGCGAGCGAGGTGAAGGAGGCGCACTTTAAGGCACACCCGGAGTGGAAGTGGTGCTCGAAGGATCGCCGAAAATCGTCCTCCTCGGCGAAGGAGGGAATGGTTGGCGGCGGCGTGCCTGCGTCCGGTAGTGGGCCGGGCGGGTTAGCCTCAGCGGGAGGTAACAGTGGCCGGGGCCGCATGGATTCGTTCGACGGGAACGATTCGTTCGACGAACGAAGCCCCAAAACGCCGTCCGACGTGGCAATGCCTTCCGTTGGTGGCGGAACTTCCGCCGGGGGCGGCAGCGGAAGCCAGGCGAACGATATCATTCCACTGACCGTTGCACCGTACAACACAATTGACGAAACACCCGAACCAGCGTCCGGTGTGATGATGATGCTGCCACCGACAACGACGGCCAACCACGGATCCGTGGCTTCGTGTAACACTGGCAGCCAACATAATCCGGAACCGATGGTTGTCGATGCGGCAAGCCGCTCCTCCTCGCCGTCCCACCAACGGTACGCCGAGCCGGAGGGACGGGAAAAGAACGACGAACGGATGGATATATCCATTACCGATGAGCAGATGGACGAGGGGGGTGATGTTGCTGAAGACGATCAGCCGATGACGATCGCGGACGACGAGTCGGTACCGCGAAAGGCACCACCGTCCGCGCAATCATCGAACGATGTGGCAGAGCTCGATCTGAAATGTGCCGAAAAGGTAAGCGACTCGGATGTGGAAGACATCTCCGGCAACGCCAAGGGCAAACAAAACCATGGGGAGATAAGCTCATCTCAATTTACTGCTAGTTCTTCCACCAAGGTACGATCAAGTGTAATCGATGGGGCGTGTTGTGTTTCCGTTTTAAGTTGTTCTCTCCTTTCTGTTTGCGGGCATTTTTGGCGTGAGATGGTCTCTATTTGTGTTTAGCTTATCAGCCATGTTTCGAGCGTTTTCTATAACCCTGATACATCGACTTTGTTTTGAATTTGTTTACAGGTTTCACAATCGACGGTTTCAAACGACTACCATCACGCCAGCAATGGGGATGTAGCGACAGATTACTCCATAAAAACACTGACGACGGCAGGCAGCAACAATGGTGGCCAACCACCAACAACACCCGGTGGGCCCAATTCCGCCTCGCTCGACGCCTCTTCCGCATCGTTACTGACGTGCAAACCGAAACCAATCAAAGCGGGTGCGATTGGTAACAGTAATACTACTGCTACTACTACTACTACTGCTACTGCTACTACTACTGGCGGAAGTAACACCGCTGGTTCCGGTGCAGATAGCAATGGCAGCAGTGGTGGCAACAGCGTAGCTGCTGGAAATGGGGCCAGCGGACAGGGCGGTACCATGTACCAGCATCATCACTCGCATCCACACCATCACCACCACCATCCAATCGGGTACGCGTACAGTAGTCCGAAGAACCCGGTTGGTGTTTCACCATTCCAGCCAACAGGTAAGCTCTAGTGTGATATGAAGGACGTAGGTAGGCGGCACTGGAATGAATTCACTATTCCTCATGTTCATCTTTTAGGAGGAGCATTTAAAACGATGCCACAAAGTCCGAAAACCCTGGGCAAGCAGGATCATCCATCGTATTTGCTCTCGCCAGCGCCATCAACGCCGACGGCGTCCACAATTAAGATGGAACCGGCAGAAAATCTAACCACCAGCAGCAGCAACGGCGGCACACGTAGCAATGTCGATACCATCTTCAACTTCTCATCCGCTGCCATAAAGGAACAACATCTGCAGCAGCAGCAGCCAAACTCGCTGTACCACGGTGGGAACGATCAGCAGCAGCAGCACAAATTTCTACTGGCCGTAAGCAGCAGCAGCAGCAGCAGTGTGCCAGAGCCATTGTCGGGCGCGGCGGCCGCAAACTCAACGTTGACCGTTACACCGCCGAGCAGCAGCTGCTCCTCGGAGGGTGGGGCAAGTAGCCTCAGCAACAGCAGCACCAAATGTAAATCGCTGTTAGAGTTTAATCCCACCATTTGTTACACGATCTCGAACGTTAACGGTAGCCATGCGACCGCCAGTAGCAATGCAAACCATAAGCCTAGTACTAACGCAATAGTGATGAGCATGAAGCAAGGTAAACTAATCATGGATGTTGTGAACACTGCTACCAGTACTTGTACTACTACTATTACCACTAACACCGCTAGTGCTAACGAACCTACTAATCATCATCACAAACTGAGCCGTACAGATACCACTACCGAAAGCAATCATCATCCAACTTCTTCTCATCTAGATGTTGTTCACCATTCTAACCATCAGCTTTCATCATCCACGACACATTGCATAAATAATACAGCTAATCGCTCTTCTACTTCCGATGTTGTCATCATGAATGCCATTACTAATAGTATCGCTACTAGTACCACCACCACCACCACCACTACTATCACTAACTCTACTACAAATTCCGCTACCGTTAAGCCTTCCTGTCCGATTGATGTTGTACATAGCGATAAGATCTCTTCTTCATCTACTACCATCACCACAAACACCATCGTTCATGCCGCGAAAAAAACGTTGAATGTTGTGAATGTTGTAAATGTGACAGCAAATGCATGTGCGGCGGGCCCGCCACCGCCAGCGACGTCCGCCAGCAGCAATGGGACAGCGTTGATGAACGCCGCGGGAACGCTTGCGCAGGGTAGTAGCGGTGGTGGTAGTGCCGCCAGCACCCCTCCTACCACCGCCTTTATCATCAACACGTCCAGCGGTGGTGGCAGTGCCATTCTACGCCCTGTCCAGCCAGCGATGTCAATGATTGCGAAAATGGCAAACACAACAACACACCCACCACCAAAGCAGCCCCGTTCGGATGCCGATGAATCGGCCACCGGTTTGCAGCCTTCGGTCGTGTACGAAACGATTCTGGTCGAACGTCCAGCGCAAGTGAAACACCAGGGATCGACCTTCACGACCGTTCCGTTTAACGGTGCATCATCGACAGTGATGCCGCTAGCCACGAATGGATTGATGTTAGCATCCGCTTCTACCGCTGGCGGCAACACGCTGAGCAGTACGGCGTTACCGAGTGGAAGCATTATCGTATTATCTCAAGCATCGCTGAACGAACTTCTGCTGCATGGTTCTTGCACAACGGCAGCACAGCATCAACAACAACAACAACAACCCCATAACGAAACTAACAACAACAACACAGAGCTAATAGCGGCAGCGAACAACAGAGATAACTCCAAAAAGCTACTACTAACAGCTGGTGGAGGCACTGCGACAATCACTAATCTCATCAGTTCAATCACAAACACCTCAACTATGCCCTTCTCTTCCACCCCCTCCCTTCCATCCTCGTGTAATAGCGGTAGTGTAGTCAATGGGAATATCTGTACCACTAGCATCCCCATCAGCTCTTCCCTCAATGTGACTAATTGTATCGTTGTGCCTGATCATACTTCCTTCACTACCACCTCTTCTACTATTTCTACTACTACTGTCACCGCCTGTGCGACTACCATTGAACCATCCAGCACTACTAACAGTGCGGCAAAATTATTAACATATACCATAAGCAAAAAAGGCATCACCACTGCTACCTCTTCCTCCTCCACCTTCCCCTCCACCGATCATGGTGCTCCTCAGTCCAGCACCTCCGACCCGTCCTCCATCAACATCATTGCCACCACTTCCACCACCAACACCACCAACACTTCTATTGTCCCCACAAACAATTCAACCATCATGAACAACAGCAGCAGCACGAAACAGACGATTATAATGATCAATCCAACAACTTCAACAGTTCTACCGGTGGCATCATCCTCCGCACCGTCGTCCGTTGCTGCATTGCCTACATCGCTGACGATGTCCTCGCTTGCATCGTTACATCCGCTGCAGCAGCACCATCAACAGCAGCACCAGCACCAGGGTGTTGGCGCTACTGGCGGCTTCTCGATGCTGTCCACCATCAGCACGGGCAGCGACGGCGGCGGTGGTGTAGTGGCAAACACCGTCACCACCAACGCGAACAGTGCCACCGACCTGACGACGGTACTGCCAGCGGCGAGCAGCAGCAGCAGCACCACGACAACCATCCTTGCATCCGCCGCCAACCAGCGTCTACCGGGCCGGCAGAAGCTGATGCTGTGTCCACAGGTAAGCAAGCAGCAGTGTATTTTCCCGTGCGCTTGTTATTTATACAGTAGGAAGCTTCTGGCTGGCTGGCTGGCTCTCCTTTGCCAGATCAGCTGCCTTCAATTGGATTTTTCTCGCTAGTAAATCATTTTCCAGTAGAGTTGACACTAGATTTATTGCTATCGCCACATTGCATCATAGTTTCATTCATCTCATCTCATCTGCAAACCCACGATTCGACTACTCCTTTTTCCCACGTGCAACAAAATTCCTGTTCCAGCCGATCCATTTGCCATCAGCCTCTACTGAATTCCCTCCGTTGCTCAAAAAAAAAACTTCCAAAGATGCCCCACACACCTCTCAAAATGATTCAAAATCAACACTGGCTCTGTTGGACGATGTGTTTTATCGCTGGATTGGCGCATTATTTGGCAAGCAAACAAACCCATCTGAATCCCTACAAGTCAACCATCATTTCGCGCGTCGAGCCTCCTCCGCCCTCGTAGCCATAGTTTAACCCACCCAAGTCCTGTTTCTCCTGCCTTCTTCTCACACACCCCCCCCCCCCACCCCACCTATCCCCGCCCCCTGGAATGTTTTAGATTTTTTCTTAGATATACCCGAAGGCACAATTTCTCCTCTCAAAATTGATTATCTCTGTAGCTACGTAGTATCTTTTACCGCATGCAATGTGCGCTTCCGAAGCACGCACTACACACACACACACACACACACATAGACGCTCCTCGTGTGGATGATGCTTAGATATTTAGTCCTTTTATTTTTGAGTTTCTTGCGTAGCTTTTAGTGGAGCGCTGTTGAACGGGGGGCTCCCTGTAGGTTTCTCTATTCATTCACTGTTCAAACGCACCGTGTTCTTTACGTTGTCGAAATAGTTAATTCACAATTTACCCCATTTCGATTGTTCTGATTTCCGAATCCGAATCGCTGCTTCTCGATGCTGCAGTATATCGTTTGTTAAGTAGTTTGTTAAGTAATGGTGCGTGCGAATTGCTACCGCTTGATTGCTCTTCTTTCTTTTTCGGCTCCGTTGAGCCTTTCCCCCACAGTCTCACAAGTTCGTGTAAAGTATTTTTTTTTCGCTTTTTGGTTGTACTACTAGCTAGCCTCCTTTGACTAACGGTTCTTCCAACTTACACATACTTACTTACTTCTCTCAATTCCAGTTTGCCCTAGTCCTTCCCGATCACCAACAGTTTACGCTGACCGATCGCTCTAAGATTTCGTTCGCGAATCTTGCCACGGCGACCATTAAACCGGCCCAGGGCAACACTATCTTTGCCGCCGTCCCCTCCCCCTCGTCCTCCTCCGCATCCCCTTCCTCTTCGTCTACCACCACCGTCGCATTTGCACTAACACCGTCGCCATCCTGTTCCTCCGCATCCGCTACTACTATCACTGGCGCATTGCGGCCACCCGGCAGCAACGGAACCATCCAGCCGCCGACGGTGACACACGTGAAACTAACCAACATCCTTCCGACAACAGTAACACCACCTACTTCATCATCCACCTCTTCATCTTGTTCCAACACCTTCACCACCACATCACATACTTCTACTTCTTGGACGTCGTCGTCCTCGGCGTCGTCGGCGTCGTCGTCGAGTGTGCTAATCAAAACGCAATCGGCAACGGGCGCAATCGTGCCGAATGGTATTGGGGCCACCAGCGCTGCCGGTGGTGGTGGTGGTGGTGGTACTACTACTACTACTACTACGATAAACGCGTCCATTCCCGTACAATATTTGATCCAAGGCAAGATACCGAATCTTCTCATCTCCACAACACAGGGCTACCCGGCACAGATTCAGCAGTCGCCGCATCACCATCCGCAGCAGCAGTACGCCACGATCAAGCAGGAACCGCCGGAATCGCCCGGCGCGAAACACTTGCTACCGGTAACGCCCACATCCAACACTGCCGGATCGGTGTACGGTAGTAACAGCAACAGTGGTGGTGGTGGTGGCTCTACTGTGCCCTCCGGTGGTAGCAGTGCTAACGAACGGGACGCTACGAATGAGGAGGAGGACATGGAAGAAGATTACGGCGAGGGCGGCGATGGTGGCACAGCGGATGCAGCAGCTGCTGCAGAGAGCAAACAGTTCATTCTGGCACCGACGCCGGCGCAACTAGGTCGCGCTCCGTTACAGCGGCGTCAGATGAGCAGCGGCGGCTGCAACAGCAACAGCAACAGTAACAGTGGTATGTTGCAATCGGAGCAGCAGCAGCAGCAGCAGCAATCGGCGGGTAGCAACAATGGTAGTATCACCCAGCAACAGCAGCAGCAGCAGCAGACACCGATGGAGGATGACGGTGGTGATGAAACGGCGAACACGTCGAATGAACAAAACAGCCACCACGCGCACCACCAGCACCTTCAGCACGCCTCGATGCCGTCCGCCCTGCCGACACCGACGTCCGCCTCGATGGAGGACTACCACAGCCAGATCTCGCCGTCCACCGCTAAGAAAGCCTTCTTTCGCAAGGCGAAGCCCGACGATATGGATAAGTAAGTAGTATTGCGCAGCGGTCTGTGGCGGGTGGTATGCGTGAGCGCTTTTTTTCAGTGACTGACCCCGAACCATTCCAATTGTCTTGCTTTACGCAGCGTTCTGCGACAGGTTGACTTTGAGAAAAAGTTTAAAACACTACCCCAGTTCAAGCCGGAAGATTGTCACTCACCCAGTGCCATTATGGCGTCGTCACCACGTGTGTTCACGCAAAACTATCGTAAAAAGCAAACCACGACTCACAAAACGCGTAAGTATTATTACACCCAGCGCCAGTTGGAACAAGTACTAAATCTGCTTTCACTTACAGTGGTGCCTGATGAAGATCAGCATAACAATCTGCATTCGGATGGCAGTGCGCCTCCGCTGTCCAGTACTGCCACCCCGTCCAGCTCGTACGTGATCGGGAATCGATTTTTCGGACCGGATTTCAACATGGAACAGTACAAAGGTACTGTACTGAATCAACCGAGCTCCCCCTTCCAATTGGCATCCACTGAAAGAGTCCCCTTTACTACACGTTCCACTTTCAGAAATGTCGGCAGAAATGGGCCGGGGAGCGGTGGGAACTGGCGCCGGAATGGGCGGCGGTCCCGGTGCTGACGATCGTTCGCCCCGAACGCCCAAAACGCCGTCGCAACGGTCGGTCAATTCGGCGGAAGAAAAGGGTCACCGGAAGATACTCGAGCAGCGGCGCAACCTGGTGGTGCAGCTGTTCAACGAGCACGGAATGTTTCCGTCAACGCACGCCACCAACAGCTTTCAGGTGCGTTATGTTTCTCGCTTTGCTTTCGGGTTGGGCTTTGGTTGGGCCGCGCCACCGCGCTCTGTCTAGCTTCTAATATGCTCGATACGGTTTGTCTGTGTCCGTTTTTCCACCCCACAGTTGGCACACAGCGACATATTTCCGAACAAGCAGAGCCTGCAGCTGAAAATACGCGAAGTGCGCCAGAAATCGATGGCCCAGCAGCCAGGTTTTACGCCACAGTCCGCTGGTCCGATCACTCCGACCGAAATTAGCGGTGGTAAGTTCGACCAGCCTGTGTGACGTTACCGCTCGAATCGGCAACAGTTTTACCCACGTGCTTTCCCTCCTTTTGGTGGTGTTTTAGGTCAGTCCGATAGCAACCAGCAACATTCGTTGTTGCATCAGCAGCAGCAGCAGCAGCATACTCAACAGACACAGCTTCACCATCAACAGCAACACCAGCAGCAACAGGAGCACAGCATCAATTAACTCCGCTCGAAAGTGTGTCGGACGATAGGCTTTAACAGTTTAACAGTTAAAGGTAAGAGCCCAGAAAAATAGCTGACGAGCTGGTTTCCTCGCGTT
>AXCO02008071.1:0-13843 GCA_000473525.2 Anopheles melas
TTCGTTTTCCTTGTGCGAGAATGGTTCTCCTCCTTTTAGGCTTTGTCGTCGTCGTCGCGCAGTCAGCCGCGCAGTCGGTCGAGTGGCGATGAGGCTTAGGTGCGCTGCTAGAGGCTCGCCCGGTGGACGTCTTAGGTCCGGGACGGGCGTTATCTAATTTTTGAATCTCGAAACTCAATGCTACCCCTTCTTCTTTGCGCCGCTTCTCACACGCTGCGATGGTGCGCACCATGGGGACTCTAATGTTCATCCGGTGTTTTTTAGATTTTTTGTTGTTGTTGTTGTTGCTGCTGTTCTTGGTCTCTACTGTGTCTACTGTCTCTTGCCTTAGCCGCTCCGTATTCTCGTCCATCCTGAGAGCTGGCCGGAGGAGTTTTCTGCTTCGGTTGACGCGACCGGTGCCACAAGTGGATTCCCGCGCACGGGGCGGTGCGCGTCACGGGCGCAGCACACACTCACGTAACTCTTGGAAGGTGCAGGCCCTGGACCGTTTGGTGTTTCCCCATATCCAATATCCTATCAGGTGGCAGGGCCGTTGTTGTGGCCGCTTCGGTTCGCTTCCTTTTCGTCTTTGTCGGTGGTTGCGTTCGAGTAGCGCAAGCGCAAGGGGAGGATCTTGGGCAGGCCGCCGGCCGCCTGCCCCATTTGCCGGGATGGTTGCTTGCCATCGTTCTTTGCTACCTTTTCGGAGCATCGCATCGAGAAACTTTTCAATGGTATTATCATATTTTTCCAGTTCACTTTCAGGTGGCAGGTCGTTTTGGTCGTGTGCTGTTGTAGAGCTCGATGCGTTGTTCTCGATCGTCTTTCGATCGGCTCGTGGTTTTGTGTGTTTTATCCCACCCTTCCTCCCACATTCCCAAGAGAGGCACAGCAGACGGGGGAGGGTGGCTAAGCCATTCCGCAACTCTCGGAATCGCCCTCCCCAAAATCCCGTGTGACGAAAATTCCACACCATTTTTGGCCGTTCGGGGTCTCGTAAAGATTTTTGACTGACGGTTCGATTTTGGACAACTTAGAAAGAAGAAGAAAAACACAACAACCACAAAATACAGCCCTAAACACAGTTCATTGGCCCGGCCGACTCCTTCCCAACCAGCGGGTGGGGTCAACGATCAGTAGCGCAGCGGCAGATTAAAAAGGGGTGGCATGCGAAACCGGGGCCGAGGCGGCCCAGGACACTTTACGATGCGACAAGTTTGTACGAACAGTTGTCACAACCGTGCGTAGCAGAATACCCACCCTCTCTCCATATTCGCTCCTTGCTCAGGCCCGGCGCCTTAGGAAGCAAAGTCGCCAACCGGGAAGGTCGCAAGTTTAAAAAGTCAAATTCCCACTCCATCCTGCTGCTGCTGCTGCTGCTGTGAATCATAATTACTGACAGTTTATGGGGCCACTGTGTTTTGTTTTCTGCGGGGGTAATTTAACCAATCGTCGGTCATATTTTACGACTCCGCGCGCGTCGCCCGCCACTATCTGCGCCCCGGATCTGCTCGCGCCGTGCCCTTTTTGTCTGTGGCTTGTGTCTTTGTGCCCGCTGATCATGTCTAATCACTCTTCACTCCATTTGCTCAGAGCTCGGTGTGAGTGTGTGTGTGTGTCTGACTCTGTGCCTGAACCAGTGCGGAAGCGTACCTTACTATGAAACGACTTCTTCCCGACTTGTGTTTGTGCTGTTTACATTTACACACCTTGCTACTTCACGCGAGCGGGGGTCATGTTTTTGTCATGTTCGGTTTGGTGTGTTTTTCCTCCGTCCTTTCTGCTTCTGCTGGATGATAGTGATGTACACACACACACACACACACACACACACACACACACACACACACACACACACGCACATACACACCGACCACAGTCAAGTGTAGTTGAAGCATATTTAATTATCGTAAAATCACTCAATTTTCAAGCGATAACAAACTGATCGTAAATTAGCTTTAAACCAATAAAAATGCAATATTATTTCACATTCACACAAACGCCGCCGCTTGTGCCGATGAAGGGATTAGAAGTGAGGAAGTAACAAGAGACATAAGAAACAAACAAAAAACACATAAAACCAGAGAACATAAACAAGGAATGCACAAGAAACACACAGTCGACCGTATCACCACTTTGGGGGAAGAAATTAATTTAAAATGGTGTGTTGCTCAGGCTCTGGCAAGTTTATGTATTATTGCTCTCGATTCTCACACGTCAGTGTTATTCCTCCTACCTCTCTCCTCCCCCCCCCCCCCGTCATTTGAAAATGATGCATGAGCTGCAGAAATGCAATCGACTTTCACCGTCCGGCAAAGGCTGTAGCAACGCAACGCGCGCCCTGTCCTAGCTCATCCAAGTGTGCTGAGGAAAGGAAGATGTACACTTCCTGAGAAGGAGAGGAACAAATGAGTAATGAAAAAAAAAATCAACATAAAACCAAGCAACCTTCTCCAAGTAGCTAACTCGGAAGCAAACAAAACCGAACCTGTGTCTACGCGAGGTACGAAAAGTAATGCCTTTGCTGGGCTAATAATTCATAGTCCCGCGCTCGAGTGTGCGTTTGTGTGTGTATGCCCTTTCGAAAGCGGGCGGGACTGTTTGGTTAATGGGCTGATCTATCTGGCTTCTGTACTGCGCCCGCCCCCCCCCCTCCCTCCCGGTGCCGGCGTCCCGTTAGTCCTGCCTTAGGGTTGCTGCTGTTAGGTCGTAATTTTTATTCCTATAATCTTCACTTCCAAAACGGCAAATGCGCTCTCGCTTTACTTTCTATTGCCGTTCTACTTCCCGTACCGCGCGAGAATGGGACTCGACCGGGGCTTCCGTTCTCCATCCCTCCTCCCCCATCCCGCCCCAGGGGTCTTGCGCCTTGGGGTCGAGGTTCGGCCATATCAATTTGACGCAACACTGATAATTATGACGCTGATGAGACTGTCAAAGTCGCTGAGCTGTAAATAATAGCTCTAGGACGAACCCAGTGAGAGGCAGAGAGGCCAAACTCTCACTCCCGCCCCGCTTGCTGCGATCATTCTGAGCAGAGCACACGGTAGACAAAAAAGCGACCCAAAACGTTAGTTTCTGCGCAAGAAGCTTTTGCTGCTGCTGCTGCTGTTTGGTGCGCGTAGCGTAGGCTTTCTTCGCCTCTCTCGCTCTCATCCACCTTGATCGACTGTACGTGACGCCTGTTGGGCCGGACCCGGAAGGTGCCAAAGGTGGCGTTGCCCGCTGAATTAAGTTTCGATTAGAAATAATTACTACCTTTTGTCGAGCTTTGATCTTTCTCGCTTGCGGCAGGGGATGTGTGCTTGGGGTGAGAAGGGGAACCTAATATAAGGGACACACGAAAATAATAACGCTCATCTCGATCCCCTCGTCCCTCGGGTAGGTTTCTACGGCCACTGTTGCAACACTGCCGATTAGGATAACGATTTCGGAAGCAATAATTAAACTGTAACAAACAAAAATGGGGCTTCATCCTGTTATAAAACCATCCATTTGTGTTGATGGGTTCGTCGTGTCGCGCGTGCGGATTTCGGTAGCTTGTGGATGGATGGATTGAGTGGGCTGGGACACGTCCATCTACACGTCCTTTCATGGGTTTTTTCGTGCTTGAAACGGGAAAAAATGAACAACAACTGGCACAACACACAGACACAGAGGGACACCAAGCTGCAATATTTCATCCGTCGCCTTGGTCGGCAGAATCCTTTGGCAGTGGGTCGCACACTGAGTGACGCGCGTTGGGTCCCAGGTCGGCAGTAAAATATTTTTATGATCTAGTTTAGACATAATGATTATTATTTTCAATCGCCTGTTAACAGCTCAACTTCGGGCTGGTTCTTATTAATCTGACACCAACCCTCGGAAGATTCGGTTCCCCTCTTCGGTACCAGACCAGACCGGGCACTGATAGTGGTCACCTATCGATGGGACGGAACCGCTGCGCTCACTATAATCTGTGGCGTTTTAACAAGAAAAAAAAATCGTAAGAAATCAGTCAGAACAAAAGGGAAGAAAGCATCTCCCTCTCTCCCTCTCTCTCAATCCCATGCCGTGCCCCTCAAAGGTTATCGGGATCGCGGGATGAATTTACGTTCCACGCAAGACGCAAAAAAAACCCCCGTAAACCGCCGTCCATACAGACACATCGCCTGGACGCAAAAGGCGCAAAGTTTGATGAATGTTTAATGAATTTTAAATAAAACCATTTATTTATCTTGTCCTTTCCCTCATCATCCCCCGTCACCGTTGCCCTTGTTCAAAATTTACATTTTTGGTATAATTTTTACATGCAATAAAAGTCTCATCACCGCGTCCCTTTCGCGCCGCCCGCAGTGGGACCCGCTTGGACGGCGCTGGAAAGACGCAAACGCCGCCTTGTGTTCCCCGAGGGACAGGCACGCTTCCCCCCTTCGGTGCGTGCGCGCCGGAGAGGTGATACGATTTTATGACTCATTAAACGCCAATTGCTTTTTCAAAGGATTAAGACAAACGCGCGTCGTCCACCGTGAACCGGGGGGTGGTGTTTTGGTGCGTCGTTTCAATTTCCCCGAAATCGACGGCGTACGCCGGACGCCGAGTCGGCCCCGCTGCTGCTGCTCAGCAGGATCACACCGGAGATGGGTGGTGGGTTGTTTTTCCTAGCACGGGAGAAGATAAACATTTTATGGATTTGTGTGCGTACGTGTGTGTGTGTGTGTGTGCTTGCATGTTTATTCCATCACCACCCAGGGGGAAAAGTCGGGCAAGGAATGTGATTTTCTGCACAAAGGGGTTTCTCCGTTGCCCGCCGGTGGATGAGACAGACTTGGTGCGCTTGGTGTGGCCATTAATTGTCAGCATATGATTAGACGGAGACGCAGTGTTTAGTGCTTCGAAGGGGATGGGTGCAGGGGTTGTACGCGAAAGGTGCAGGGGTTGTACACCCACCCTTGTGCATGACACTCACAGCCATCGGAAGGCTTATTTTGTTATGAATTTTGATATTTTAATCGCACCGTATGATGCTGTAAAATGGTTGTAAATGTGAAAGCAAAGCGCGTTGTTGCCCTCATTGCTCACTGAGCAAGCAGCCGGCGGTTTGTGGGAACGGGTGCGAGAAGAAAATGCGTTCTTAATTAGTTTAGAATTATCCCATCCCTCCACTCGCAGTGCGCGATTGCTTCTGGGTGGTGGTGGTGTTGCTCGCTCCGTTTGAGGTGGTAATAAATCTGAATTTTAATTTTTAATGCTATAAAGTGAATACTTTTATAGCGCTCTGAGTGTGTGCGTGCGTGTGTGTGTGTGTGTCGGTGTACTTTCAAAAACAAATCGGTCGCTCTTGGGTTGGTGTAATATTTCACAACGATAGAAAATGAATTTTAGTGGCTACTGTTTAGCAAGTGTTTTCCGTTTTCGGAAATGGAATACATTTTCAAGGAGCAATTTATGTTATTCACATTCGAAGGTTGTTGTGTAACATCTAATAGTCTGGTTTTAAATCAGAAGCACGCATTCGATGCCGTGAAAATTCATCTGATTTAACAGATTTTAATTCCAAGTGGAATTACAGTCATCTAAATCAACGCTTTGATCTGTTTCATCGTCCTTGTGGGTTCTGTAAGTGGAAGCGTTCAATAGAAAAATGTGTTTTGTTTTCTCTAACTAGTGACAGTTAAGCAATAGGTCAATAACTTCTTTTATATTTTTCTTCAAATTTTAATTATGTTTTTTGAAATCTGCAAGCAAGTTAGCTTTGTATGTCGCAAAACTTGGCTAAACATTTGTCATGTATTGACAATGCAAGGGAGGGCGACAAACAATAAGCCAAACAAATGAACGTGGAAGATGTGTTTGACATTTAACTTGAACGTCAACGATCTGGTCCCGTGGTACAATCGTCAACTCACACGACTTAACAATATGCCCGTCATGGGTTCAAACCCCGGTTACCATCCATACGTAAGACGAATCCTCTGCTATCGGTAATCGAATAAGTGATACAAGCTTGATAACCACCAAACCCATTAATGATACAGGCGTGAGCCTTGATCCCAAGAAAAGTCGTTGCCCCAAAATGAGGAAGACGAAACTTGAACTTCTGTGACCACATCCTTTACATACAAAAGCACATACCGAAGGATTGTTCTTGATGCAAAAAGAGTTGAAAACACTGTCAATGTATGATGATATCATTCTGCCAATGGTTCGGCAATATTTCCGGTTACTTTATGGTTCGCCACCTTCGGATCTTACAGTACAGATTTTTATCGTACGTTCATATCTTTTGTGAGTAAATTATTGCATGCCACAGATTGCATACTTCTGTTCTTGTTCATGGTTGACCATATGATTCACAACTTCAGTTTTGGACATGATGCTTGTTGTTTGAAGGAATCATAAATACGTCTGGTCGTGTCCAGATATATTTAAATTGCTCTTTCATTTAATGAAATGTTCAAATTTTTAATTATAATTTCGTATATTCCTGGCAAGATCGACGTGAGACCTAAGCAGGTTTGAACATTTCGGCAGAATGCCAATACGACGCAGCGATTGTAGCCTCGGATACATAAGTAAAGAAGTAAGCAAATTGATATATCCCTATTACTCAACATTCTTTTTGACCTCATTTTACGATTCCATAGAATTTAAGCCGAAAAAGCTAATTATTATAAACTAATCATAAATTTATTTCGACACCTATATTCCGACACCATTCCGAAGCCAAACTCGCACACTCTGTACAAAAAAGACACTCCAGTACACTCCCTATTCCAAACGCATCAGTTGTGTATTTAACTGCGCAAATGCATTGAAAAAAAAACAAAAACCCAAATTTACGCACAAACGTGCAAGCAAAAATAAATTAAACATATTACTTACTGTTATTGCCTCTTTCGCTCTTTTGCAACAAGTTAAAAACACATAAATATCAAAATAAACATCATCCCCAAACCCAAACCCAAACTTACAGAGGGGGAGTGTAGAGGAACGGACGCTATGGTGGGAGGAAGAACCAAAGCCAAGTGTGTCCTATCAATACATTTCTTCCCAGTTTTTTTAACTTTTTAAACCCCCCCTCTCTCTCTCTCTCTCTCTCTCTCTCTCTCACTCTCTCTCTCTCTCTCTCGCTGTCTCTCTATCCCTTCCGAAGCTAATCTACTGCCCGACCTCAGAAAGAAAGTTTTTGTTTTCAATTTTCACGCTCTTTACAAGCGTATTACTTTCATTATTTATTGCATCGATAGGAAACAGGAGAGTGGGAAAGAATGAAAGGAACACGCGCAGCCCCAAAACGCGCCACACAGGCGGCCGCGTTTTTTGTTTTGTTTTAAGAGAAAGCAAAACGCTTCTGAAATTTAGCTTCAAAACTTCAAGTTCAATTATTACTAACCGCCTCGTAGGATTACTTTCGACACTGTTTTCAATTTGACGCTAAACAAGAACCTTCAGTCGCACCTTCTCCACGTTCTAGCATTGGAAGGAGCTGAAGGGGCCGAGGTGGAAGCGAAGAAAAAAAAACACACCAATAAGCAAAGGTTGGCTTCCCCTGTTCTTACCCTCGCTTCTCTCAAAACGCTGAACGCTGCAAGACGTTACAGGAATTTTAAAATAGTACAGCAAAACAATCCGCCAACAAAATAACAACCTTTCCAACAAAAAAAAAACAACAACACTCCAACAACGAGCAGCAGCAGCGGGTGAAGCTGACGCAAAGCCAATCTGCCCCGGGACGTGTGTGGGGGGTGGCGGAACGGGACAGGAGGGCTTGTGTTTAATTTATTATCGATTTCTGCTCCTTTCTACAAACAAATCGAAGGTGAAGTACTTTTTGGGTCGCTCGCTTTGAGCAGCAGCCTGGCAGCAGCACAGGAATACACACGCCGCAGCCGCGGCATGTGTGTGTGTGTGTGTGTGTGTCTACTTTACTTCATTTTCTCTCCACTCACGCGCTCGTTAAATATATTAAAAGTTGGCAAAGTTTAAATTATTACGGCATCTCGACGCACTGGCACCAGGTGGCGAAGGATGGCGGTGGCGGCGGCGACGGCCGAGGCGACTGCGGCTGTGTTCGGTCTGTCCGCCATTTTCTCCTCCCTCTACGCACTCCCCCTCCCTCCCCCCACACCCGTTTGGAGCCAGCAGCCAAACGGTGTAAGCAAATGGTGCCAATGCCATACATTTCATCCCCCGGGTGCTTTCCTGTGTGTGTGTGTGTGTGTGTGTGTACCTGTGCGCTTCTGCCTGGCTGCGCCTCCCCACGGTGTGCGCCAGTTCTTAATCGAAACGCTCCGTTTACGTGTGTGTGTGTGTGTATGATTCGTATAATTTTTTTCCGTACTTCTCTCCCTACTATTGATATGCTGGTGCGCTCCTCCTTTTTTGTAGCTTGTCGAAGTCCAATCGATGATATTTTTGAGTATTATCCAGCTTTCAGCCATTCAGCTCTTCCAGGCTCCACCAGCAACGCTTTCCAACCATCCCACACCGCCCCCCACACAGACCTCCGGAAGCAGGAGATTCAGTTCGTTTCAGTGAACCGTTTAATTGCATATCGATTACCTGCTGTTATTTGTCAGTGCCGTACGCCTTAATTTTAATTTTGTTCGCTATTTTTTTGCGCTCGGTTTTTACATTTTTTTTTTTGGTTCGGTTGCGCTCGAAGCGATCGGAGCGCGGTTGCGGTAACCCGGGGGGGAGGAAAGATTTAAGTAAGGATTTCTGTTTAATCTTATCCCAGCGCAGTGATGCAAACACACCGCGCCAACAAGCGGCAGCAGCAGCAGCAGCAGCAGCAGCAGCAGGATAAGAGATGGTGAAGTCTTTACAGCACAAAAAATCGTACCAAAAAGCCTCCCGCGACCGACGGTTTTGCATGAAAAACGAGGCAGAATATACAAGGAGTGAATGGAGAGAAGAAGAAGTAGGAAACGAACACATTATTATTAAACCGAACCGATCGCAGCACACAGAAGCCGTTTGTGTAATGAAAATTATCCTTCTCGAGGTCAACTCCCATCCTCTACCCGTTTGAGAAACTCTCAGGCGAACGAAAGAACGGGGCCGCCGCCCCAAGGTGGAATGGTTTAGTGCAGTTCAATTTTCTTTCCCATTTTTTTTTGCAATTATTTCTCCTGGGTCGTGGCTCGGGCTCTAGGGCCGGAAGGATGGTATCAGAGCATCAGCCTTGAGCGTGCACAGGCCGGCACACACACACACAGCATGTGACAATTTTAGCTTCCTGCTAGCGGAAGTGGAAAATTGCGGAAACGATATTCGCAATCGCTTCGCTCGAAGGGGCAGAGAAGAAGCGAGAAGATGTGCGGAGGGCGGGGGTACGAGGGAACAAGACATCCCTCGCGTTTAAGTCATCCCCCGGTACCGGGGGATGCTGATCATAAAGCAAGAAAAGCATTAACAAACCTTCACCATTTGTTGCCCTTCTTCTGTTGCCAAACCCTCCTCCCCCCCTGCTTATGTGCGCCCCTTTGTTTTAACGAGATTAATTTCAGCAACGACGACATTTCATCCCGCGAACGTCGTTCGATGCAAACGATGCGGTCGTGCGCGTCTGGAAAAAAGGGGAGCCTTCGCTGATGGCGCAGTTTTCCACTCGCGTATGATCGCTTATCGTATACGCATTAGAAGAGCGCTAAAGAGCGCTTCAATTGTTTAATACACTCACACATACATACAAACAGACATACTCGTAAGATGGTCTTGTTTGGGTTGATTCTCTCCAAACTCCAAGCTTGGTCCCCGCTGTCCGTTAGAATCACTCCATATACCCGTACGCCCCATCACTGAAATGCACCACTTCCCACAGCACAGTCCAATCTGCTCAGTGGAGGTGGCAAATGGTTCATAAAATGCAACATTTCGTGGTGGCATAAAATTATCCTCCCCCTTCTGCGTGAGGCCAGAGAGTGCGCCACCAGCCGGGGCATTTTGCGTGGCCCCTTTTCTCTGAACGCGCACGGGACGCACGGGCTGTCCTAAGTACGGGCAATACAACTCCCGGCGCAGGGCGCAGGGATTCACATTGTCCGATTGTTTGACTCCTCCTTCCACCGCTCCTCTCCACCTTCGTTTGCATAAATGTTGCGTTGTTGTTGTTGCGATTTTCTCCAGCGAGCTGGATGGCTTTCGAATGGTGTTGATGATGGTGATGGTGGTGATTGCGCTGATGTTTTGCCAGTATTGGGGAAGTGGTGTTGTAGGCCCGATGCCACCCGGCACCAACCTAGGCTAGGAAGTGGAAATGAGTTTTTTATTTAAATTTTTCTTTTGCCCTACGCAAACGGGCGGGAAAATGCCCGGCGCAACGATGCGCGGTGGTAGAGGAAGAGCGAAACAAAAAAAAAAAACGAACCGGCGTGGCGTAGTGTGCGCCAAATTGAATTCATTTTGTGGTGTCGGATCAACGGGGGCATGGTGAGCTGATTCTGATTCAGAATGTGTGTGTGTGTGTGTAGTAGGAAAACTGCTTGTACCAGCGTTACCAGTAAATTGGAAAAACATACACACACATATACACACAAGCATGCTTTACTTTTCCGGTCCCCTTTAAATGTTAAAAAAGCTACCGCTGTTCCTTAGGGCAGCGGTCGGCAACCTGCGACTCCGCCATTGCCGAAACTCGGCCCTTGAGTAAGGCTCTACAGCGCTGATGTCTGAATAAACATTTGCTACATGTGTTATAATGCTCTGCAAACTCGAAGTTAAAATCAGCATATAAAATCAATTGCTTAACAGTTGAGCTGCAGCTTTAATTGAAACATAAACTATGCAAAAATTAGGTACAACTGTTGGCTTGTTTTAGATTAAGGATCGACTGACAGCGGCAGAGATCGTTAAATCAATATTATCAATGTAAAAAAGGATCTTTGATGTGTTGGTAATATTATGTTAAACATGCACATTTTGCACCGTTCCTTCTTAATTAAAATAACACGCAATTAAAAAAAGCAGATGTATTTATAGTTACTATGTTATTAAGTGTTTGTTTGAAGGTATAACAACTATCTGTATCGAAAGTAATTTATCGAAAAATTTACATTGTTTACTGAATAAAAACTTACATTCCGTAGTTAAAACAGATACTAATATAGAACAATGCAATATTTCTTTTTTTTTTTAATACTGTGACGATCATCCATGCGAAAAGCTTAACAGTTATCATAACAGCATAAAGTATGTTTTAATTTTGCTCCTAACCTAGCTTCTAGTGTTGTACCACATGTAATTGAGATTATTAGCCTCCTACAACTCAAAAGGTTGCTGATCACTGCTTGAAGGGATAAACAGAAAAAAGATCCCCTCACTGCACTATGCCATTGCGGCAGGACACCAACCAACCATCGCACCCTTCTCAATGGACACCAGGGCCAACAAGCAGAAACAAAACAAAAAAATCCCCCACAGTTGGCAAAATCTCAGCAAGCGGGAAAATCTGCGCAACGAAAAAACAACAACCAAACAACAACAACAACAACAACCAGGTGACGCCATCTGGCGGTAATAGACTGTAACCGTTATTCCCCAAACGTCGGGGAGTTTTTCCGCACCGTCTCCGTACCACTCGCCCCGGCCTACTGCGACTGTATCGTTGTTTGGGTGGGAAGGGTGGTTGGATGCGAATTGCCCGATAGTAGTGTGTATTGCAATGAAGATATCACATCTGCACCCGCGCCCGGTGCACAAGGACGGGGGGAGAGGGAGAGGGAGAAAAAAACTTTATTTCCCACACCTTTTTCCCCGAGACGCAACCAAAACAACGCGCACACTGGCCGGGATGTCGGAGCCAGCCCCCGTTGGTGGGTGCAGAAAATGCGGAAATTTATTCATCAATAATGCGTTAAAAATGGACACTTAAATTGAATAAAACTGTTCCCTAACGGGACTTTAGCTCGGCTAGCCTGCGGTCCTGAACTTCCACTTTCCGCTTTCTGCGCCGTTAGGTCGCCCGAGCAAGCCAGTCAGTTTTTAATCACTGCTTTGAATAATTTAAAGGTTTACGGTGTCGCGCGGCTGTGATGCCGGTTCCCAAAATCGCCGTTTCCATCGCCCTCCCCCATCCCCTCCCCTCCCACCCATTCCGAAGGGCGAACAAATCCCTTCTTTGTTGCTGGTGCTGCGATATGCTCTCCAGATCTCAGATGTTTCTTCGACCAATTTGGCGTTGGTCCCCTTGCTGGATTTTGGAACATGCCAGCCAGCGCCCTCCCTTTTCCCAGCTTAGCGACCAAATGTGGCTGCTCGGCTGCTGTTGAGCTGTGTCGGGGGGAAAAGCCCTCCCCCTCCTATCGGAAGCGGCTGCTGCTGGTGAATGAGTTTAGCGTCTCCGGCACCCGTTTTGTTACCATCTCCGGCCCTGGTGGTGGTGTCACCATCACCAATGATTGCCAACGGAAGGCTTACTACGCTCATTACGAAAAGCTGACGCCAGCAGCCGGTGGTATCCTTTTGCCATCCCCCTTAAAACCCTTCCTTCACCACCCACAGGACACAAGGACAATTAGCTTGCGAGTGCGGGCGATAGGCAGTTTTACGTCCCAGCGCTGGTGTGCTGGTTCGAAATTAGAAACACTTCTTCAATCCAGTTGACAGGCGCTACACCATCGGGCTGTACAGCGGCAACCTCATGCACCCCTTTCGCGATTGCGCCAGCTTCCAGCTCGAGCCAAGGGAATAAAGGGGTTGGCTCCGGTAAAAGAAGTTACTCGGAGCTGCTTATTAACTTTACAACCATAATCCTAAAACAATTCCACGCAATTCGGTCCTCGAGCACAGAGAGGGCGTGAAGTATGGCGCACGCTTTCGCTGTTTGGTGCCTGCTGGTACTCTGCTTCCGGGTGTTTTGGGAAATGAAGTTGAGCCTAGCATTAGACAAGAATGTGGGAAAGGAACGGGAACAAAGAACCGCCGAAGCGTGCAGAAAATTGATGTACAATCGCAAGACGAGCCCGCGTAGCCATTTGGAACTACGGGGAAAACACTTCCGGTACATTGGTACAATTTCCCCAAAAATCCCGAAAAATCCCAAAGCCTGGACGGTTCTTGGCAGAGTTTGGCAGTGACTGGAGTGTAGAACTCCACCGCTCGACCTCTGTTGATACGCACCACAAACCACGGCGAAGGCGTGAAGGCTTCGTCCCTATCTTTCCGGCAAGATCTTTCCCACCACATGCACAGTTCGTCCCTTCGACGACTTAGTGTCTTGGAAGCGGCTCGTTGTTTTTCCCCAGCTACGGATGAGCACTGGTTTGGTGAAAGTTGACAGTTGACGAGTACTCGACATGTTGTTTTCCCCCGAACCTTTCCCAGTTACCCAAAAAAAGCGTGTGCAATTTTCTTCCGCACATAATGATACTACGGGATGCCCGGCGGGTTGTTTTCTTCGTTAAGGATATGAAGGTGAATTGAAATTCCCCCGGTTCCGGGCTCTCGAGCCCGGTTGGGACCACTGAAGTGCCACTTGAATGCTGTGTGGACACACAAACACACTCTTCCCGTGTCACAGAAGCCGTCTCTCGGTGATGGTTCGTGCACGCAGCGATAATCGGGCGGTACAAACACAACCTTTTTTTTGTTCTGTTCTTATTTTCCCCCTCCGTCTAATGCGAAATCGTGCGAAAACCGTGTTCATTCCCCTCCTGGCTAAGGGCTCTCATCTGCCTGCCCGTCCCAGTCCCGGACAGTGTGTACAGACACGCGTGGAATATTGCGCGACGGGTTCTGTCCTCGAGAAGCAGTGTTACGATTTTACGACCGATTCCGGAACCGAAAATTGTCATCAATTGATGCAGATAATCTACACCATCATCAGCATAAAATAAATTTTATATCGACACTCAGACACCGTAGCACACACACACAC
>AXCO02008075.1:0-13774 GCA_000473525.2 Anopheles melas
GGGGGGGGGGGGGGGGGGGGGGGGGGCTTTGCTGCGCCGTGCAAATCTTTCCTTATCGGATTGTTTTAAGTATTATACTTTTAAATGAGCCCTTAATTAATAACACCCACAATGTGCCCCTGGGCACAAAACCGTCTAGGTGGTGCGTGTTTCAATCACAACGAACTAGAACCACAAAGGCGGGGTGGTTTGCTGCTACCGACTGATCAGCAAGAACTTGGCACATTTCTTCAGGTTTTGCTTTGCAGTAGTCACTGCAGCCCACTCGCCTTACAACCTTCCGCTTCTTGATCGCGGCGCGTCGGACCCCGTATTAGTCATCCGCACTGGTCCGCAGGGAGCTGCAACCGGAGCTATTTGCCTACACGGGAGCGCATTGCATTGTTGCTGACACCGGGTCTCTTGCTAGATCCTGATTGTTTTCGAACTGGGTATTCGGATGTTAGGTGGGGTTGCTGCAGTTAGTTCCTCGCAGAATGCCACAGTGTGCCCGCGACTAGGCAGCTCAAGGTCGGTAGGAACGGCTTGCGTTCAGGTTGGCAATAATTCAATCGCATCGAAACTGGCGGTTCCGGTTTGGACGGACAAACACACGCGGCTGACCTATTTTACCACGGACAGATTGTTGCAGAAATTGGCCTATTGTGGGGTCACCACGCCTAGCCAGCGTTAGTAGCAATCCTTCCATCACATTCCTTATCACGTACGCTTCTAACAATGACTGGATCCTCTTTTTTGTATACAAAAAGGACCTTTTATTATGGATTAAGCTTTTTGGGGGATTTTTTGTAACCTTAAACATATTGTTACAAGTTCTTTTACACAGAATCGTTGCCAATCTCAAATTGAAGCTTTCTGGGGGGAATAAAACTAAAATGTTTCGTCCATATTGCAGCACAGCTGTGTAAACGTACTGCATTACCTTCATGGAACGTAATTAAATCCAAGACACTACCGGCTACCGACTGTATCATGTTTCTTTATTGTAGACATTTCTTAGCCCTTGGAAATCCAGTTATTGGGGAAAGAATCATTTGAAATCTAAGCGACAGCAACTACAAAGCTTTAAATTTATGCCAACAGCCTACAACGCTTGTAGTCGTAATATATTGTAGAACAAAGGCAACACGTTTTGTCTAGACGACATAATGAATGAACTGTTAGAATTCGTTTGACCAACAAGAATTTCCAACTGGGGAATCACCTTCTACCAATTGCGTGTCTTAAATGATCGTTTGACGCTATGCTGCTCCCTGTGGCGCAGTTATTGGTGGACATTGACATAGCCAAAAAGTTGCAAATACTATAGACGAATCCAACACCTTAACAATAATGTTTCTGATTTGCTTTTTAAGACACGCAAACCCAAAAGACACATCAATTCTTGTCGAACAAGTGAAGGTTAACTTGTGGATTTTGATATCTTGAAAGAAGCACGAGATTTGGAAACGTTAAGTCACCGGAAAGCGGACGTTATTTACATACATGCACTTTGGACGAGCGGGTAATGCGCCGACCGTACGCCTTGAGGCGTTGAACGTTCAGGATCAGCTCATCGCAGTTGATTACTTTCATCTCGCCACTGCCGGAGTAAAATGCAAAGCAGTTGGGGTCCGAGATGCAGCGTAACACACTCGATGCCTAGCAGCAGTGGTACGGCAAAAGGGACATACGCACACAGACTCACACAGAATTATCACTATTTTTAAGCTAAACCCACAGACACATATAGACACAGACACACACAGCAATGCACATTAAAGCATTTACACTTTTCGGCTAGATTTTGGCACTGTTTGGCATAAGCTTCAAGAGGACCCTCCTCTTCTGCTACTCCTCGTTTGCGGCAGTACGCAGCAAGGAGATCGATTGCGCGTTGGCGACGGACACGGGCTGTGCGAGTTGCTGCGGTGGCTGACACTCCAGGGATCTCCGTTCTTTTCCTGATTTACTGTCGGATTTTCGTCGCAATCCAAAAAAGTAAACGAAATGCCTCCCGCTGTGGAGGTCAGTGTTCGAACCCGGGAAGAAGAAACACGGTTGATTGGATGTTGGAAGATAAATTATTTCATTCTGTGTACTGTGCCCGTGATTGCATGAGTTAAGTCCTGGTTCTTTGCTATTGCGTATGCGTTTTCTTACTTCGCTACATCTTTCGCTACAGAAGGATGACAGCCGAAAGAGGAGCTTTTTTGGATTACAATTGCTCACGGCATGGAAAAGGAGTAAAGCCCTTTCATTGGGCGCGTTATTTTTGGCCGCGCGTAAAGAGGAATTGTAGAGAAATATTCGACACTGGCAGGCGGAGCGAAATTGGATTTTTGAATTCGCGAAAAAATGTTCCACAGCGGACCATTTCCATAAATTAAGTTCCGTCACGTTCGCCAGAATTTATAAATTACGCCCAGGTTTCTTTTTTGATAGAATAAAACATTTTACAGCTTTATAGCCCGTTATCAATTGTAAGTTAGCGAAATGTATACGACTCAGCCAGTTAAATATTACAGGAAAAAAAAACCAAACCAGAAAGGCTTTATGTTCTTTACAGTTACTTCTTTCTGAACTTCACAATAGCAGGAAAGGGAATTGTCCTAATTATCAGGAACTGGTATTTCTTTACGGTTTGGATAGTTTTACAATGCTCATAAGAATGCATCAATTTGTAAATTTGGGTTTATTCTCTAGGTTAAGCTAACGGTGCCATAGTTTGGGCAATTATTTGACGTTAGCTCGTCATGCAGGTTTTGAGAGCCCTGACCAGCAAATTTAGAAAAGTGGGACCTTTCATTGGTTCCATTCACACACTTTTAGCGATCATTATTTTTTTGGTTTTCTTCTATTGATTCCGATTGATTTCTATTAATTTCCTGCAGACGTATTTTTCTGTATACAACTACAAACAATTAAACATTTCAAACGTTTTCTAAAGCTCTTGAAAGTAAATTCCCTTCTACGGAAGCTAAGCATCACGAGTTGCAGTTAATTGAGCCGATCTACTTATCCGGAAACGAAGCTACGACGCAATTTCAGAATGTGAATGAAAATGCAAGTACAGAATGTAAAATATGTAATTGTAGGTGAATTTAAAACCATCCTTCACGCTAGCATAGAACGCATTATTCTTAGTGACATAGACATGAAACTTCAACCAAATGCTTAAAAACAGGACAACTGCAATCACGAGAGCACAACAACACACATTACAGCAATTTATGAAACAATTTATCACAACATCTTTCGTACATAATACTCCACGATATTTTCTGCCTCTTTTTTGTTGAACACACTGCACCGGTGGTAAACGAATGCTCTCTATTATACTGCCCGAAAGCTGCCAGCTGCCACTTTAAACAACTTTAACTGCACAATGCGCGGTCGGTTCTTCTACTGCCACTAGGACACCTTTGCAACCACATTGATCCTGCGTGCCACTGCCAACTGCCAACGACAACTGCACCGAAGCGAACAATGCGCATTCTGGTTGTGGGCACAACGGAAGGTTCGCGAGATCCAACGCAAGTGAACACGAACCGGGGACGATCGTCCACACCGAAAACACGCGCGCGCGCCTGCGATCGTGTTCTACTCTCGAGGCCTCGATCAGGCGTGTTCGAGCGCGCTTTACAGTCTAAACGCCACGATCGCGCGCCAGCGATACGGACACGCGCTATGCGCCCTATAGCGCACGCCGTCACCCTGTTTTCCTTCGCCTAGGTCCACCCCGCTCTCTAGCCTAACGTGATCGAAAACAGGTACTCCAGCTGATGCGTGCTCGATTATCACGACCACAATCCGGTTGGGTCCGGGAAGCGAGAGATAGAGTATGCCGAGAACGGCGAGAACAACCGAGAGTGTGGGAGAAATTGCGAGCGTGCAGAAAACGCCAAGAGAACGAACCTGAGCGTGGTTGTTGGCCGGTGTTTCGTGTTCAGCTGAGCACACATAGCACAACAGATCGTTTTACTGTCGCCCCCGGCAGCCACGAGAGGAGCAGATGCCGTGACGACGAACGACCCAAGAGAAACCTGTCCCCTCGTACCGCCCTAACGCCTCAATCCTTGCCAATCAGTTGTAGTAGCCGAGGGCTCCGAGTGGTAAGATTTTCCGAGAAGTCTTTGCCACTCGCGATGGGAGCGTCATGACGAAACAGTTTGATTTTTCGTAGAAAGAAATAAGTGATTCATTACCGGTGGATATATATCAATTATTAACATGGAAGCCCTTAAGATACAAAATAGGTGATGGAGGCGAATAAAGCAGATCGATTGATCAGGATTAATTGATACAAAAAGTTCCATGACACTTCCAAGACATGGAATGGATTACGCTTACTCTGGATTGCCAAGAAACTTTGTTTATACTACCTAAGGACTCAGTGAATTGCTGAAACGAACACCATATCATAAAAATATGGTTGAAATCCTGGATGAGATTCGAACCTTCCATCTCTGATGCGTAAAATCGCTGCCCCTACTGACGTTGCTGTTTTGTAATGCAGCAGTAGTACACGTTACTATCCTATTTAATGTTTGTTTACAACTTCTGATAAAACGACCGCGATCTTCATGCTCATGTGTTCATGTAGCCTTCTGTATTCCGTATTAATGACGCTGTCAGTGACATCATGATCTCGTTTCATCGCTCATGAATATGATATTGAATCGTAAACAGCATCCGTTCGGTGTTACCCAGGATAGGCTGTATTTAAATACATTAAAATACAGCACATGCCACATATTGAATTGCGCGTGGTACAAAACAACAACTACTATTACTCCGCCTTCCATTTAAATATCCTGATTTTGCTTCGAATCGTTCATTGAACTCTGACCAGTGTACAATAGCAACAGGCCCATGGAAATAGCAAACCGTTGCCTTTTTGCGCAACAATTTAAAAGCCAACAATCTGACGCAATAAATTTAGCACAGATTCATGAAGAATAAAAGGCAATGACAACAGCACACGAACGCGATCAAACTGATTAGAATGTGCAACGTTTTGCGTCAAATCTGACGTATGACGTGTTTCGGAAAGAGCCTCCAAGTCTAGCAACTACTGGCATTTCTTTCATCAGTGACTTTCGCTCACAATTTCATCGAGCAAACGCTCTTCTAATTTGTCACCAATTAGCGGTCGAGATTGTTTTGATACCGCTTTTGCATGTGGACGAACGTTCGTAGTGCAGTTCATTCTCCGCTTGGCGTCCAAACGACAGGAAGACGATGAATTGTTCGGACCCAACAAAATGAGAAGCGTTTGAAACCTTGCCAACTCCACACATCCACCGCGAGCTGTGTTGCATAAGGTAGCAGCAGTTGATAGCGTTACAGACCATTTGCTACACCCAACGGGATGACGGGATAGGTCACGCAGCAGTGGTACTAAGTGAATATTAAATGTGTAATTTTTGTCTGCAACTTTGCCATCGCACATCTGGGCAGTGCGAAAGCATTAGAAACGACGGAATAGATCGAATTTAGAATGACTCATTGTTGTTCGAGCGACTTCGCCAAAAGGCAGAATTAGTAATCAACTTCGAAGAAAAGAGAACAACAAAACTATAAAATGATATGTTGTGCCTGAGAAGTAGGTAATATTAAAATAGCGCTATGAATATTTTAACAGATTATAAATACACAAATGCAACTATGCAACTTCTAAACATCACTATAAACCGTAAACACAAAGGGAAAACTAACATAAATGGTCAAATACATTAGAAAAAAAAACACTAATGAATTACACTACGAATATAATTAGTTACTCCTTATTACGCTAAACACTACAACAAATTAACATACACTAACAAAGATATACACATTGCATAGATATTGCGCACTTCACGGGGAACCAGTGAGGTGCATTGTACAAAAAACAGTATAAAAGGTTTAAAAATTCATCATTCGAAAAGGTAAAAGTAAGTCATTTTGCTATTATGATTATCAGAGTGTCAATCACGAAGCCGCCATCGGTTGCAGCATGTTGAAACAATTGGAAAAATCGAAGAAGGTAATAACACATTCAAAACGCTTAGCTAAACGCGTTAACGCGTTCCGAAGAAGGAAATAGTTAGTGGCGATAAAACAAAAGCGTAAAAACAAATAAAAAAAAACACAAGTAAGTGAACGAACAAGGTGTAAAAAAAAGAGGTCACACTAAGTGATCGAAACAGGAAAAATAGTTTGGAAGAACACAGAGTTAGTGGCCGAAAGTACATGACAGATGAGAGAAAGAGAGAGAGAGATAGCAGGAGCAAGTGACAGCGCAAGTTGTGGAAACAGGACAAGAAAGAGCGAAAGAGCGAAACAGGGTTACTAAACGAGCTGCGACAGAGCACTATAATGGTAGGCATGGCACGAAAAAACACACGCGAGGCTGGATGGAAAATGTGGCAGAAAATGTAACACAACACTAGGTACAAACGGGGACGTGTTTGACGGGCATGTTTGCGGAACTAGCCAGGTGTTGGCACTACAGAGCACGCGGACAGAGCGGTTTGGGGCGGCTTGGATGTGACGGGGGATGTCTCTAGATAGGTAGGTAGGTAGGTAGGTAGGTAGGTACCGTATTGGAATGGCGTCTCATGATCGCAAAACTGAACCGCCGGGGCGTTGTATGGTCTGGGTCGGCGGTGGCGGCAAGCAGATTGCCCGGATGGTAAGGCGAAAGCGAGCTTGTTACGACCAGCGAAGGTATGCGCAACCGATGCTGCAGCAGCCGGGTCGGTGTGCTGCCAATGATGCTGTTGCCAGGCGCCGAGGTCGCGCTCTCCGCTGGTCTAGAGGGTGGTGCGGCGGCACCGTCTGCCGCCGCCCGTTCCTGTCCGTCGGCGGGCATGGTGCTGACCGTTTGAGCCTGCGAGTCATCCTCCGTGGTCGACCGGATGACATCCGGCGACGGTGATGGTGAAGGTGACGGTGTTCTGGACGGTGTAGTCGCAGCGGTTAGTAACCCGGCCGGGCTGTTGTTGTTCGTGCGATCCAGTAGGGATGCATCGGTAAAGGATCCGTGAATGCTGCTCACCAAAGCCTTCACGTGATCGTAGCTCTTGTCCCCATCCATACGAAAGACGGTGATGGGGAAGCGGTGGACACGTAGTTGCTTTTATCACTGTTGCGATGTAGTAGATGATGATTGCCGTAAAGATTGCGTTAGGTACATTCAGTTGAGATGCGCTTCTCGCACCGCGTTGCAGCTTAAGTGCTTTCCTGTGCTGGGAGCGTCCTCTCATGAGAATGCTGGCTCCATCCGTACATGATAAGCATGAACACACAGACGTACACAACACACAGAGACAGACAGACCGACAAACAAGAGTGATGAAAGATCCAGCTGTGATGATGAGGAATTCCCAGTACTATTATCCTGTGTTTGGTTCTATCTTCCTGCGGACAGAGACCTTCTCAACAGATGAGAACGGACGGTTTTTCTTTTCTTAACACAGCCAAACAAACGAAACACACGGTTGAGGAGAAGGTGTTCGGAACGAAAACACAAACACAACGGTCTGGAAATAAAACAGCAAAATCGACGCATAAGAGACAGACAGACAGAACAGATAAATCAAAATCGTTCAGGCACAACCGTATGTTATCATTCAAAAGTTATGCATTGTACTGCAGCATTCTGGCAAACTCTTGGCTTCTACGTATGCTAGCGTCTGAGGGTAGCAGCATTCAAACCCGGCGGGAAACATCATCCAAAAACACACACGCACACACTCTCTCGCTAAAAGGCAATGCAGATGCAGTCAGCACTAAAATAAAACTTTAGAAGAATCCAGAGCAAACTAACGGACGAGCGAAACAGGTTACGCACGAATTTGGGGCAAGGGCAACAGTGGAACACACAAAGCGATCATTCCGATTAGTATATTTGGACCTCTGACACTACACTGCAGGCTGGCCAAGGCTAAAAACAGGCGAACAAGAGACGAATGCTAGCATAGGATCACCTTTTCGTAGAATGATGAATTTATAGTACGAACGACTACCGCCGTTTTGTTTTGTTTGGGTACACCAATTAAATCAGGAGGATCGGACATGGCTTCCGATTGAGTACACTATCGCCAATCATAGGCATCTTCTAAAGTTTGATTAAACAGTAGAAGATGTTTTTGTTGCAATAGACATTTCATTAAAATGATCTTTTTTAGATAAATTTGCGATATCCAATCTTGCTGGTAAACCAATGCAAAGCACTATGGACACTATCTAGGGATATCTAGGGATCTAAATGCTTCTAGAGTTCTAGGCCAAATCCAAGCTGAGAAGGGACTAATGACTCTCTATTTGTTCTATTCTAGCACATCCTAGCACTAGACTCCATCTAACATGGAGCACTAAACCACTTAACTATAACGCAGTGTATGTGTATGTGTCTGAAGCGCTGATGCCAACAGAGCTACATGATCCTGGTCACGGCACCAGCGCTCACACAATCACCACACGCATGGAGAAGCTCTACGGCCTATTACTACAGGTTAGCAACGTCTAATAATGCTACCAATGATTTTGAAGGCTCCGTTCTAGTTGGCACACTCGTCGGCAGAGCTAAAATCGTACACACTCACAGCAGGGGGGGGTTTAGGTTTACACATTCCTATTTCCGATCTGACACAGCAGAGTACACTTAGGAAACATATCATGCATTGTATGGGGCGAGCGAAGAAGGAAATGATAACAATCGTATGCTCTCGTTGTTTTTTTTTGGGATAAGTAATGAGATGAGAACACTTGAGATCGTGTATTGTTGTGGGCTTTTGTATTAATTGGGATTTGGAAATGGTATGTGGGATGCTAAAGAATTTGGTATTTTGGGTAAGAAAATGATCGATTTGTTTAACCAGCTTCAAATTCAAATACAAATTCAACATTAAACGGCCTAATGATATTGTTGAAATGGATGTTATGGGGTATGTGCCGTTAAGATGGCTACAGAAACCCTACCACGATCAAATGATTTAATCAATACGAACACACACGGTCGATCACCGCGGGAATTAAGTTTTTGAATTTATTAACTTGTTAGTCGAGAAATGATTCGTTATTCTAGGCTTATTAACTAGGAATGCTTCAGTGATCATGCATCATGTGTTGTGCGAGTCGGAGAGGAGTTTGTCACCGTCAGGTCAGCGTCGACAGTCAGAGCACAGCAAAATTGCGAAGGAAACGCACGCCTCCGCTCCACGAGCGTAAGGGAGAAGTGGTAATTACATTAAGGTTGTGCCGGTGATTTAATATCTTCCCGCGCACATTCCATCCCGATCAGTGTTGAGTCAATGGCAGTCACAATAGGCAAAGGACATCGATTAGAATAAATTGAATCCCTCACGAGGTCCCTCCGTCTCCTATACTGACAACGACAATTTATTGTCCAATTGTCCAACCATTGGGAACATCGTGTATGATTTGAGCACACTTCAGCTGGGGCTGTAAATCAGATAGATTAACACCACCGACACCTGCTTGTACGATAACGCCACTTGGGCGATGAATTATTGACCTCTTCGCGATGAGAGACACTGACTAGTGGGGAGTAGGCATGTAGTGAAAAGGTGCAACCACACTGATGATGGTTTACCCCACTAAAAGGGATGGTGTTGGGACTCGTTTAGGTGGCTCATGCCAGACACCGTCGCTTTCGTGACGAGTCGATCTCTTCTCGAGTGTACGTACACGAGATCTTCGCAAATTAAACAACCGCGCGATAAATGACGGACGAGCAAACGCGTGTTTCGGGCCTGGTTGCATGTTAATTGGCTAATGAGCGCAAAACCACGGGAGAATTCCGTCACCTGTCCCCACCCTGTCCCCGTTACCCCGGTCAGATAAGAGCGCGGAGCACCGTCACTATCGAACAAGGGCCTCTTTATGGCTACTCCGGGTGACGACGGCGAGTACTGATAAGCGATCCCGTGGCCTGCCGTGTCGTGATATCTTTTCGCGAACCAAACACCCGTGACCGTCGTTTTCGCCGATTTGCCATCGTTCGCCAGTGAGAGCATGGGTGCCATTTTTGTGTTCTATTCGCCAGAACACGAACCCAATACATGGTGGACCCCCAAAGCATTACGTTGCACATTTCCTGTGCCGTTTGCTTTCCAAAAGCAGCAGCGTAGGGTTCTGTGTCTAACGATAAGCATCGCTTTTTTTATTTTAAAAAGAAACCGCCACCCCAACAGCATGGCAAACATCCCCCATTTGCCATCGCCATTATCCCGGCGCGCTGTGTGGATAGTATTTATTGTGTTGTGTGTTTGTTTTGTTTTTTTGGTTGTCATTTAAGATTCTCCACCTCGATCAAAGAGGGATGAGATGAGAGAAGGGTGGGTGAATCAGATCCACCCTATTTCCTTCCGCGCTGCCCTACCTGGCCGCGGCGATCGATGCAACCGTACGCCGGAAAGGGGGGGATCTATATTTACCTGCTGATGGTGATGATGGTGCTCGTGGCCGGCGGAACGATGCTTGCTTTTGAACATTTTGTCGCCTGACGGGGCCACGCCACGCTACGCCACCGGGTTCGTCGACTGCACGGTACACCGAAAACCACTCGCGCCCCGCTTTGGTGCGCCAGAACGACACACATGTGCAAGGTGCAAAGAACAGGCAAAGCCACACGCCACGTTTCAGCTGGCCGGTTGACTGCAAACCTCTTTCACTCAATGGCAATATATATCACATTCATAAACACAAACCGTTTACTGAGGGAAGCGGGACATTGAACGTCCCATGACATTGAAGATGTCAATAGACTGTTTGTGTGTGTGTGTTGTCTAGGCTCTGGCTTGTGAGTGTCTTCTCACTTTTCTGGACATTAATATTCCTCCCAGAACCTTGTGGCGATGATCTCGACAAAATTGATCGTTTAATGATCAATTCGGAAGGCTCTTTCGTATAAACACTCAGCAAAGTTTAAGGCACGCTGTGCATCACACATCACAAGCACAAGCTCCACTACTGTACTCACAAGACAATACTGCTTCTCCGTTTGGAAATTACCGGTGACGTCACAAGCAATTGTGCCTTTTTCAAACCACACACAAACACCAGCCGCACGAAGAACGATCAATAGTTGGCATCACTCTAGATTCCTCCAAATTGATCTTGTGTACCCGCGGTCAGCCAGTAGGTCTAATCAGAAATACTGATCGACGACGACGTACCCCGCTAACGAAACCGGCGGAAAACTTTCCTCCGCGAGCGCCCGATGCGACCGGTCGTGTGAACATTCGTCAACTGAGCGCGCCCGACGGCAGCAGCAGCAGCAACAGCAGCATGGCACATCGCGAACCAGCACCATATACACACACGGCACAGAGACACACTCTCGCAACCGCGGTCGGGTGCTCGCGGGACACGCCGACCGAGCGCGCGCGCAAACGGCGGTGCCCGTGGCGCACATTACTACATATACGCACCCGCACAAAGCAGCTAGCTGTCGCTCTCGGGCGCGCAACACGGTCGAGAATCAACCAGTATCCGTGATTAAAATTCTTTTATTACTATCTCCATCGGAAGGGGGGGGGGGGGGGGGGGGGATTGGGGTATTGGGCGATGATTGAGATGCGGACGATGATACGGGACAGAGGAGTAGACACTACGACAACGTAGCAAGAGCAAACCCCGAGATAGCGACCCGATGCTCCAACCCAGCAACACACAGCTGATTTCTGGCGCCGTTATCTTCAAGATGCGACAAATGTGCGTTTGCTGCTAGACACACAAGGCCGAACGCGCGCGCGTGGTTTGGGCTGATTCGGGCGGGTAGGAAACACGTCGGAAGAAAGTGTGATAGGTGCTTCATCTACGGAGCTTTCAGCTGGTCTTAGTGGGTTCTGTTTGCTTACTGTTGGCTGTTCAAACGAACTTCAAAGTCATAGAGCGTTACTACATTGAAGTGTTTGAGGTGATGTAAACCTTTGCTGGGTGATTCAAGACTCGGAAGATTCAACCCCTAGAAAGGTTCTAATCAGAATAGGAATTATTTTGAGATTCAATAGTCTAAATTGCAGAAAATGTCTTAAGGTTTATAACAACATTTCTCTTTTTGTAGCGTTACAACCTTCGCGATCATGACGACCTTTTGGAGACTTCCCGGACTTAGGCCACACCATGCTGGATCATCTATCGATTATACCAGAGATGCTAAGGATGCTAATGAATGGTTAATAAGTTATCCAACATTATACAAAACTGTTCTTCATTCAGAAGCAAATTTTTAGATCACTGTAATATCTATTTTTAACCATTTTCTCTCAAATACAGACCTTGACATTGCGCCGCGATCGTGACAGTGATCAACCAGTGATCGTGATCGTGTCATTGATCTTTGGAACCTCAAACTGTGTAATTGAGCCATTATTTGGTCCCGATTGATTACTAACACGTGATTAAAATTAAGTCAAAAATGCATTGTTTTGGGATCTCCATGTGCGTATAAAAAAGAGGAACCGAAAATGTTGCAAAATTGTCACCACGTGGATGATTCAATTCCCTCGACCCCGATCCCAGGAAACAGTAGAAATCTTCTGTCTCTCGCATATCTGTTCCGTATCTCTCCCGCTCTTTCTTTGCCACTGAACAGTGTTTAACACACGTTGGTTACCTATCTACCCACTGCCCGCTATTACCTCATCAAGTGTACACGGTTTTCATTCGGTTCAATAAAATCAAATTGATAGGCGGCCCTTTGCACAGTAACTGATAATAGCCAAACGGGGGTAGAGTAATGGTCCTCCTCCCATACGCAATCGATTGAAAGGCGAACTGAGACGTCGGCAGTCACAAAACAATCACAGCCCGTGTTAAGGGGAAGTCATCCGGAAGTCAATTAAGGGCACACACACACACACACACCGCGGAGGTTCGGTGCTTCGTCAAGGGTGCTTCTTTTCGCTCTTCCAGGCGGGTGTGGATGGATGATGCTTTAATGTAAGATTTATTACTATTACTGAGCGGTAGTGGCTAAGTGGCTCGCACACGCGCTCATGCTGGCAGTGTCGCGAGAACGTTTGAGGATGACAGGTTGATAACGCGTAAACGTTGCGTTGGTTGATTATTGGAGGCAGATTACAGACAGGTCAGTGACAAATCATCTTCAATGATCTGTTTAAAAGATTTTGAGAAATTAAGTTTAGAAATTGAATAGAACTAGAAATCTAAAAATTAATAAGAAAAGCTTAAATAATAAAACAAATGTTGCCGATCCCTGCTTCGTCGTGCACCACTCACACGTGAACTGATAACAGCAGCATCGATGGCGGTATCGATTGAACTCGGTATCGGCAACCGCAGGCAGTCCAACCATCCAACCACACACCCACACGGGGCGGTGTCCACACATCACGAAATCTGCACTGGAGAAAGTCTTGAGTCTTAAGCGGTGGAGCTTTGCCGAAAGGACACAAGGACATACTTAACCGCAACACTTAAGCGCATGATTGAGTGCCGTGGCATTTGGCGGTACATCACATCATGGGAAAATGCCACCGATGGTAATTCAAACATTCACATTATTCGAAAAATCGGCATAAAAAGGCAGATTGACGCTTCACGCTTCGTTTTAATTGGGATCGCTAATAGTAGAATGATAAGGGAGCGTTGCTTATTGGCTGCTTGGTCGTGATCGGTGTACGCAGATTTCAAAGTAAGCTAGGGTCGCTAGGCATACAGGGTTTTCGAGGATTATATAGACATGTTCAGCGAGTTGTAGATTCGTTCAGGCATATAATAGACTCTTTCAGCGAGATATAGGGTTTTCGAGGATTAT
>AXCO02008078.1:0-13799 GCA_000473525.2 Anopheles melas
TATCTAGAGTCATATGAGACATTAGGTTAAATAATTAAAACAAAATTGATAAACAAATCAATTTACTTTAAGTAATAAAATGTAAGCCTGAAAGGCAAAAGTTGTGACACACTGTCACCAATTGGTGCCCGAGGGATGAAAATTAAAAAGTTAGAGCCAAAATCTAGCCGCAACGATCATATCTATTGGTACAGATAATCGAAATGGCTTACTCTTTGCAATTCGGGATTTTTCCAGTAATTGAAAACGCTTGTATAAATAAAACACTAAAAACTATTAAATATATAACTAAATATATTTATATTGTTAGTTACCTTAAGTTGATTATTAAATATTTAGCTAAATTAATGCAAAATTATTCCTAAAGCTGAATCATCGATTTACTTGAACACATGTTTTTTACTTCTTCAATTCCTCATAATAGTAAGTTTTGTTTATAGAGATTTTAAGATCAATTCGTCATAAAAATCCTTTCGTGTGTTGAACGTTGAATAAAAGCATCACACACATTGTTGCTCATCTTAGCACTACCGGATAGAAGCAAAAACACTTTGCGTCCTTTCATCTTTACTGGTACATTCCTTTAAGTGATGTCTACACTCGAAAACATTTATGACAGCGGAGCCCGCGTAAAGCATGTTCCTCTTGCAGCGCTATAATTGTTGAAATGAAAATAAATGGATGGCTGCTCCAGTGTGTGTCTTACCTTCCAGTTCATTGAAAACGGAGGCTCCCGCTGTTTTTGGTTGTCGTAGATCAACGCCTCTCAAACCTGTGACGCTGGAAGAGTGCACAGCAAGGGGAAACGACGCACGTACGCACGCTCAACACTCCTAAGCAAGGGTGCGAACCAGTGCTTCCCCGGCTCATCTTCGCGTCCGCGATTTTGAGGTACACCATTAGTGCTATTAATGGTGCAATGCCTGCAGAGTGCGTGGTAACGGGGTCGGTGGCGTAACTGAAAAATGAATCCCGACGTGACGTACCATCTGTCATCTGTTTACGGGGCTGCCCAGTCTCCTGTGCAAAGTATTTGACGCTGTTGGCATTGGCCTTCTAGCTTACGGGCGACGCGATTGATGGCGGTGCTGCTAGGTTTCTTGTTTGCCGGGTGAGAAGATGAAGATATGCCAGAGCCTATTCTTAAAATGCGTTTTCTGCTAGGGGACACGGGCACACATCATTTTCGATTATGCTTCTGGCGCCAGTGACTGCACTTTACCGAAGGGAGCACCGAGATCATCTTAATAGTAGTGAGCGATGCAATAGGATCGAACCGTACGATGATGATTTAATTGAGCACCCTACGACAAGAACAAGAACTCACCCTGCACTGCCGCAGTTTAATCATCAGCATTTGTGCAGCAGTGAGTCTGTGTCAGTTAGAGTCAAAATGACAAATCACTTCGGTGCGCATCGGAAGTGTTTCGAGTGATATAAATAAACGGCATTTTGCTGTTTGGGACTGGTTGCTGCATCAATGCGACGGGCAGGAAATGCATCGAATACGTAAACGGCATTGATGAGTAATCAAGTAACGATGCTCGCGTTCTTGGTGTGCGGTTCTGGAACGTTTGTTGCGCGCATTTGGTTTTGATTGGTTTCTTTTTGTTTATTGTATCGTACTATGGTGGTTGGTTGAGGTTGCCTTAAAAATAAGGAATTTTTGTGACTCATCACGTTAGAAGATTATTTTAAACGGATTATTTACATTTGAGATGCTCCGTAGGACTTTATCTTCAACTATTTATTATTTTTTTCATATTCTGTTCACCTTGAAATAAATATATTCGCGTAAAATGGATTAATTCTTGTTTGATTAATTCAAGTTTATACATCTTTTTATTCTGTTTGCATTTTATTGAATTATTTTTAAAAGAAACAAGCGCATTGAAATATAAAATTAATCAAAAGTGGCGATCATATATTTAAAACACATTTCAATAATTCACGCCTTTGTCATTGGAATCCATTTGTTTTAATCATTGCGAGCAATGCTCATCATTTTTCGTATCGAAAAAAAAAACGATGCACTCATTGCGCTGTTTATTTATTAATTACTAGTAGCACACTCTCAACCATTCCTGCGATCAATTTAAACAATTTCCTCCGGAGCAATATTTACCGGTCAATCACATTATTTACGTTCAATTTACATCCTCATTGACTCGGTCGCCTTCGACAGTGCGGGAATGGAATGGCTGTTGCATAATTATTAATATTCGAAGTCCACGGCACCACCGGGCCAAACCCCAATCGTTCACGCGGGGAAGATACTGGCGTTAATTGAAAATTACTTCCAGCGCAAAAGAATACGACCAATCGCTTCCAAGCAATCAATCACCATTAGCGGAGTACGGAGCGGTACCGTTCGTTCAACTATCGGGCTAGGACGACAGCAAAAGCCATCAGCACTGTCCCACCGCCTACCGATCCTCTCCTCCTCGTTGTTGTGGGTGTGAAATGTGTGCATTCTTGTTGTGCCTTCGACCCATCGATGCAACGCGTAGCGTAAGTCGTCGGTCGCGCCGTGCATGTTGATGATTCGTTATTTACAGATAAATTTACGGCATTCTCGTGGGTTTTTCATTTATTCTTTGGTAGCGCTCGTTGACAAGCTCATTCTCTACCATAGTTAACACGTCGCCGTCAAAGGCAGATGTAATTGCAATGAAATGTTTGCATTTTTTTTTTTTTGCATTTATTCTGGTCGTAAAAGTTTTGTTGAATATGCACGCTGACCAAGGAAGGATGAAGAAAAAGGTTTAACTTATTACTCGAGTGGGTGGAGATGAATAAATTGAATGGTCTGAAATTGGCAGCAAACGTCATCGCAATGGATGAGATTCTTGTACAGAAATATGAGTGATTTATTTATTTAGGAATGATTTGAGTTTGTGCCCAATTTAATGGATATATTATAACATCAAATATTTGATATAAATTTAGTTTCAACGTTAAATATCTGAATACAGTTTCATACTGTTTTGAGTGGTTGTAGTGTGGACTTTATCAGTTATTTGTCAGTTTTATCCATCTGCAAATTGGTTTGTGTTTAGCGCTTGATAATGTTGCTGATTTGGACAAATTGATCATGATGAAGATCATTATGAAGTTTGTGAATAACAATTTTTTAAATCATAATTCACATACCATGGCTATATTCTAAGTATTTTGAATTTCGTCGTCTTTTAAAGAACGGCCTACGACAACTATCTAGTGACAGTGCTCTCAGGAGCGTTCCGGCATTCCGATCCCGGTAAACAACTAGTTGGAGTTGGAGTTGGTGTCATCCGGAGATGAGTAGTTTGGAGTCGGAGTTGGCCAGAGTCAGAGTCGGCCAGAATCAGCCGGAGTTAAAATCAAACTGCTGTCGGAGTCGCCCGGAGTCGATCAGTGCGGATTTCGTATCCGGCCTAATCCGACTTCAGACGACTCCAACTCCGGATGGTTCTTACTCCGACTCTGGACAACTCCGGACTATTCCGGACGACTCCAGACGACTCCAGACGTTGCCAACTCCAGATGACCCCGTCTCCGTACAACTCAGACTCTGAGCCGCTCCGGATAATGCTGGTCAGAACTACCTTCCGAATTGTTGGGTCCTGTCAGAGGAACTTTACCCAGAACTATGAATATCACTGTTTTGCTCCACAAATTGAACAAATTAAAGACATGTAACACGTTTCTTTGTGTCTCAGATGCATCGGATGAATTAAAGTCTATTCATAGACACTTTCATCCATCAAAACATTCCTTTTGCTGACCAGAACTCATCATCTACCGATCTTTCTTATGGAATGGGCTGCCTTCTTTACTGCGGCTTTCACCATAACCATGCTGTCCATCTGTAATAGAATCTTCCTCTCGTCTACACCTCACCCTTGCGAACACACTCAGTGTACTCAAGTGCAGCTGCATCAACACGTAACGGGATGAAACGAGCCGTTTTGCTGATTTGCATGGCCCGCGTCCCACTTCCTGCATCCTGCCATGCATTTACCGTCCCATGCAATCTGAACGGTTTTTGCTGGGGACCGGTTTTTGCTCCCCTCCTGGATGGAGCTGTGGCCCGGCTGCTTTCTTGTTGTTGCCTGCATTCGGTCAAATGTTTGCCCGGTTCAATATTTATGAAGACATTAATTTCGAGAATCTCGTTCCCATCGTTCAGCCCTCTCACCAGTGGGCCGAAGAAAATGGGACGGGCAGCTCTCTGCTTACACCACGAGGAATGCTGACGTCGCTGCTACCACCGCCCTTCTCTTTGAAGTGTGACGCCTCTTGTGTGCGAGCGAGCAAAAACCGGACACAAATATTGACCGCAGACAAATGTTTATGTCATGACGCAATTTAATGAAAGAGTTATCTGCTTTTCGAGCGAGGAAGAATCGCAGGAAATCACACACACTTCACCCTGCCAAGAGAGGAGGGCGGGCAGGAGGGCACGTGTAAATGATCCTTGCACGAAACGTTCATTTCGGCCACCATCATTACAGGACGCTGGCTGCCAGCAGAGCACGCATTAAATGACCATCTCGCTGCCATCGTCAAACAGCAGCGGGGACAGCGAAAAGGACTGTTTTGAATAATGACCCTCGATTTAGTGTTAATTGAAAAGCAAAAGCGAGCAGCCACAGCGAGCCAACGAAAGAGAGAGAGGAAATAAATCCCTTTCTCGTCACCACTAAACCCCGAGGACCATTGAGAGTGCAGGAAGGGTTAACTCGAAAGGGCACAACACAAGGGGGTCTTTTGGTGCAGGTTTTTACCGCGAGACAGGACTGAGCAATCCTCAATGTCGTGTCGGTGTCGTTTTACTCCGAAAGGAGAGGGATCCTCGCGCAAAGGATGTGCAGCGCATTTTTATAACATAATCCGATTACGTTGACTTCGGTCGGTTGGTTTTACTGTCGCTCTCGCTCGTACAGCTTTCAGGGTTAATGCTGCAGCAAAGAAAGAAAGAGACCGACTTCTTCTACTGGGAAGATAATTTTCATCCTGCGTTTCAATTCAATTAAGTTGTACAAATATTTTCCAGAAAATGTTTAGGGCGATTGTGCAATGGAGGAAATAATGAATTTAGAAAGTTTGTTAGATAGTGCTTATAGAAAAAAAGGAACCAAGCCGTGATGCGTCATTTACTGAGAGGGGGTTTTGAATTAATATAAAATTGGCAGGATAGCGCCACACAGCAATATCTCTTGTGCTGCATTAAAGGCGATGAAATACAATCCTTAATCCTAGAATACAACCACACCCTTCCATGGTGTTTTCTGCTGATGGATGTCCCATGTTTTTGCACATCATTCCGTCATAATCTGTGTGTTGTTTCTGAGACCACATAAATCGCATTCATATCCTTTCCACCTTCTCTTTACCACCATTGATTCTGACGTTTGTCAGGTTGTGATTTTCATTCAGCTGTTTCTTCTTCAGCAGGAAACACACTTGGTCTGCTGTATGGTTCGTAATCGCTCGGGTTAAAATTGATAGTGGTAATGCTTCAGAAACATACCTTGCACTGTTCACGAACATGCAAAATCTCATTACGAATCGGAACGCTGCTCCCTTGGTTGGTCTTTGCATTTGCGACATTTGTTGATGAGCTTGGGTAGTATTGTGTTTGAGAATAAATTGGATAAATGTTATTAGAAAACAATTCCGTGCGGATTTAAATCCCTTTTGTGTCTCAAGGGAAGGTAAAAGTTGTTTCAATTACAGTGAACATCAGTAGATTTTGAATGCCATTTTTATACGTTAAAAGGATTTGGTTTGGAGTGTTTGAAGGCTATTGTCTTATTTGTTAAGCTATACTTAGCATAAAATGAAATATATATTTTTTTAATTATTCTTCATTGCTAGTTCGAAGATAAACACTCTTCGAGAACTGCAAAAAAGTATAATTGTGGGCAACGATAAACTTTAAGAATCAAAAAATGATATAATTTCGAGAAATGGGAGTAGAAGAAGGACAGAGAATAATAGAAAAACAAAAAAATATTAATAAAGGCAAATGAAACGACACATATTTTTGCATAATAGAAACGACTATTTATAAACAATAACAGTAACTCAATGGAAAAATATTTATCAAAATCAATATAAGATATAATATCACTTCAATTTTATTGCAGATCTCGTCGACAACAGTTCGTGGTGTTCGTAAATTGTAAACATACGTAAATACGTTTTGAAATATTATCCGTCACAAATCTGAAACCCTAATCACCCGTTGTGATTTGCGTTGGCGACCACATATGCGACCACAAAGCTGCGTAGGCCCTTTCGGTTTAGTGCCTTCCCGATGCTTCAATGCAATATAGCTCAACTTTTCGTTAAATCCATCAAGCCTATTCAGGCCCCGGATCAGCACACAAAAGCGTCTTGTGTGTGTTATATCTTGCGTCAAGCGAACGTCGACGTAATATTCCATCTTCTCTGTATCTTTCTTCCTTTCCTGCTGGGATTTTCTCACTAGAATTATCCATGCTTTTACACCAGAATCTTTACCCCTTTCACCACAGAGCGGATCCGTAAACCCGATGATAGTTTTCTCAAGGCGCGCTTTGGCTTCGTTCGGAGCTTTTTGCTGAGTTGTACGAGCATACACACACACATACACCATAGCTCGACTACTTGAGCACACAAAACATCAAAGGGAAAAGCCACAACCATAGACACACCAGTGCACGCAAGCTTGGCTGATTCTGGTGTTGTGGCTGAGATTGAATTCGACAGCCACGTGCAATGCGCTAGTGAGATAGCATGTGTTGGCTCTGGTTAAGGGAAATTAAATTCGAAAGACGGGAAAATATGGGCAAAGGATCATTCTTCTTTATTTTGTGTGGTTGCATGCTGGCTTGGTTATATTTATTGCTGCTTCAAACAGGTTTAAAATAATTCAAATGCACATTTAAACCAAAATAACAGGAAAGTTTCAAGGTTAGGACAATCTTTCGTACGATCCAGTCACAGTTTTTTACTTGTATCCCTTTATGTCATAAATAGATTTTCCGATGATGATCCCTGATGCTTAATTGTATTGAAATCAGCACCCATATCTGATCACTTACAGAACCCTTGCCGGAGCTTGGCTTGTCTATAAATATGAGAAAATCTATTCAGCTCATTCAAGCACGGTTGAGTGGTGGGTCCAATTTCCGTTGCACTCCGTCATGTGGTCGAAAGCTTGAAGTAGCGTGCGCGCTGAGCCTTTGCTCGTCCTCGCTGTTCGATTTTCCCATTAGAAAGAATTTTAGTTTGATTTTTCATTATTTATGTAAACCATAAGTAGCGCAGAAAAAATGACAAAATACACCCTTTGAAGTGCAAAAATTAAATAAAATTAAATAGCTCTCGTTCATCCTGTGAACATCCTTTCCGCCAAACGAACCATTGGGAGCAAACACACAAAGCGCTGGGAAAACGTTATCACCATCGCCGTATTTACGGCACTTCTTCGTCAATCTTCTTATTGGCTATTGATGGTAGACCATTTGGATAATGTACAACAATGCTGTAACTGTTGCTGTGTAATGTTTTCCTTACGCTGGTCGCATCGAGCACAGCTAGCTTTTCTTTGCATCCGGGAGCACCAGGGAAGCAGAAAAGGGTAATTTTTCCTTATCCTCTCGAAGTGAGGTTTTCTCTGCGATTTCACTCGTGCCATTTCACTCAAAACCATCCGGCGCTGGAACGTGCGCTGGACAGTTGCAACAGTTTTCCCTTATCGGTAATGATGATGATGGTGCTGCTGCTGGTGCTGCATGGTAGGAAGTGGGATGTGTAAGTGCACAAGCACTAGTGTATTATTTTCTACGCTCGCTGATACTTCCATTTTCTGCGTGATGGGCAAGTGTTGTTACTGCTCGCCCGTTGCCGTTGGCGCTCAACCTTTTCCATTAGTGAATTCCGACGAAAATGGTATTGCTGAAGGAGAAGGTAACGCTGTACCATCGGCAGCAACATGCTAAAGAGATTTGCCCCAACGAGTTCTCTGGCAAAGAAATATGCGAAGAAGACCTCAAACAGCGCTGCAGTGATTTTACTTGTCTTCACATGCGAACACAAAGCGTCTCCGTAGAGCGAGCATTCTTTTCTTCGTTTTTGGTGGAGGTGGTTGAAAACAAACAAAAAATTAAGCACCAATCTTCCTTTCGAGTGTGTAAAGTGTGCGCATTATGTGTGAACCGTAAAGGGCTGATAAGGGAAGCAGTCCAGCAAACACACAAGCGGTGAAATGATGCGTTTAATAGATGCATTTCGTAGCTCTGTTGTCTTAAGTACAGTTGTGCACATTTAATGTGTCTGAGTTAAATGTTCCATGCAAATGATGACATTTACCGTTCCTAGCGTATTATTCGTGTATAAAATATCAATGAAGGCCATTACCAGAATCATTTAGTTAATGAACTGAAAATTAGTTTTTTTTTAATTTTGAGGCCCACAATATGACTTAAGTTGTCTTCTTCTGGGGAGGATTATTTTTATTACATGCTTTAAACATTCAGTTGTAATAAAATGAAACATTTTTTCCAATATTCAAAATCATGCTCTCGAAATTCAATAATTCGTTTGAAACGAGCCAACGCTCTTCGAAAGTGCCCTTGACCCACGTGAGCGATAGTGATCTTGACAAATGCCAAACGCGCCACACGTCCGCAAGCTCGTTTGCGTGCCGCACCAGGAAGAACCGCCCGAATCTGATCGTTATCTTCCCTTTCCTACAACGTCTGAACATCAACCCCTCACGATCCTAGTTCACGGATCGTCAAATAATCCCAAATAGTTACAGCCTGGTCGCCTGTTTTCCCCCGCGGGGTTGGAGAAAAGCGTTGAATTGGCGTACAATTATACTTTCTTTTTTCTTCTTCTTCCTTAAATGCTTGCCACGTGTCATCTTTCACTGTACGAATATAAAGCATAGAAAGCAAACGCTGGGTGGGAAAGGCAAGTGACAATGCTAATGTAAATAATGTCGCGATGGAATTGATGCGCCGCCGACCGTCCGTCCAGTCTATTTTACCGTTTTATTGCACCTTCGCTCAACCTTTTTTGTGTGTGTGTCTGGATATAATGGGTGATTGATGAAAAGGTTATGATTGTGCAATTGAATAAAATGGTGGTTCCCTGCATTTACGGAGCTGCTGCGCTGAATGCTCAGCGACGGTGACGGAAATGATAACAGGGAAAGGGATAATTCATTAGGAAGCTTGTACGTGTGTTTGAAGGTTTTGTTTCGGTCGGTACTTCAACCAGCAGAAATGCAGCAACCCCTTTTTTGCCTTCTGGGCTCATTATAGTTCGAGCGTTTAGTGCGTAATCACCCCTTTTATTTCCCATTTTCCTTCCATTTGTTTCTACTTTACACTCCGCTGGTGTCTCTCGCCCAAGGGCATGACAGAGCAGGGCGCCACCCACAATTCAGTGAAGGTCGAACATGCATTTTCTATTATTATTATTGTGACTCATGCTCAGTGGATTCAAAACTGCCTCGGGAGCGCTGCATTCGTGCCCAGTTAGCGGGCGGAGGGGTCGTCGGAACGAAAGGAATCATAATTAGGATTCATGATCCTTTTTTTCCTGCTTCTCTATGCCAAAATATTCACATTTTTGGAAAATAATTTACCCTCCCGAATTGTTGACGTCCTTTTCTTCTGTATGTCACAGCCACACACACACACACACACACTGTCAACACAATAGGAAAAAAATGACAACAAAAAAGCAGCACAACGGTGGTTTGAGAAGGACGACCGCGTGAACGTCTCAGCGTAGTGCCCTTCAAAAAAAAAAAAAAATGGGGAAAGAATCAAATGTGGGGGAAAATCAAGGAAAAATTGAAATGCAGAGTTAGGAATGCGATCAAACAATTTTCTCTGACCCTCCATCCAAGGAGGTCCGGGACGGAGATCGGTCTCGCGTATCGCGGCACGGAACCAAGACCCAGGAGGGTTGTCGCCCTTTTTGCGTAGGTTGCTCATGAAGTACTCTGCGCGGTACGGCAGAGGGAGAAAAGTTTTTTGTTGTTGTTGTACCCTGAGAATTATTATAATAATGCAACATTACCATGCCTTTCTATTTCAGGCGCGCTCTCCTGCACCTTTTTACCGCTCAACAGGAGCGGACGGACGGCGTTGCATGCCACGAGCCGATGACAATAAAAATTATCTATTGTCGAGTGGCTGTTGTCTCCGGTTCGGTTCACGATTTGCTCTGCCTTTTTCCTGTGCCGTGCCGGAAATTGTACGGCCGTACGTGTGGCAACTTCCGTGGCTAATTCTCCCGCTCACTGCCGGCTCACTGCACTGTTGCAGTGTGGGGTTGGTTTGTGGAGTTTGTGCATGGCTTGGCTGTGACTTTTCACAAGGGTGTGCAGTAACTTTTCATTTGCGTAATGGTAGCAGTCGCCATGCCACGCGATTGAGCCACGGGTTGCGCATCAATGTCGCGCAATGTGGTGCGTTTGTGCTTTGGGTGCGGGGGACGCGTACACACGCACAGGCTGGCCGGATGCACACAGGACGCAGTACAAATGTTAGGTTGCTTTCTCTGCTCGCAGTTAGCAGATTTGTTCGCGCTGATTATCGAGCAAGCGTGTGCAGCATTATTATCAGCATCCAGAGGGCATCCGTTCGCAATGGTTTTAATTGCCGATGTTTGGGTTACAGTGGTGAAAGGGAAATAATCGTACGAAACGGTAGCTTTTCATTTGTGCTGCTCATTTTTAGTTTAATGTGGGAGAAATTTACATCTCAATTCTTTCGCTTGATGGTAATGCGCCTATTTAGTGAAGTGTAGCCTCGCATAGGTAGGCATAAAGTGGAATACTTCCGGTTTTATAAACTTGAATACATTTGAAGTTTGAAAACTATTTCAACAACAGATTTACTATAGATGAATATTGAATATCTTCTTATTGCGTAACCACACACTCAATCATGCAATGATGTATGCTTTCAATTGTGATTATGTGTTATTCCATGAAAAAGTAAAACTGAATGCAATTTAAGGGATTTACAGTAAATGGTAAGAACATAAAAGAAATCGCAAGAAAAACTGCAATTTTTTTTTATTTAGTTACTACGTTCAGCATTTCAGAAATAATTTGCAACGAATCCTGCAATATATTCATTGGAGGTAGGTTTGCGTATTTTTCCACCAGGTGGCGCTATAATGTTCCGCAGATGAACCACTTATTAAGAGTTCATTTCTATGAATCTTGGGTGCAAGCAAAAGTTTTGGGAGGAAATTGAAGGCTGAATTAGTGAAAATTACATTTTCTTTAAATAAAGAATATTGATGTAACATAGTGTATCTTTATTTATAAAGCCTATTTTATTTTTTCCCGTTGATATGACTTTGAAATTCATGTGCGTTTTCGTATGCTCATATTTTACGAGTTGTTTTATTTATTATTGTCATAAACAATATGACATACACTAGTTTTTTTTTTATTTTTTTACTATAAAAAGATGTTATTTTCTGCTTGTAGCATATTTAGCCTATTCTATTTATAACAAATTATTGAGCGACTTTTGGTAATGCTTTGGCTGTTAACTAAAGCTTTGAAGGGGTGATTTATCTAATCGATTCGATTGTGTTGTTTTTTTGGGGGTTTTATTTTAATCTGCAATCTGAGGACACGATAATGTCCATAAATGTGTTTGATGGAGTGCTTTGTAATACCTTTGCATACCATCACATCGCTTTTCATTATCCAAATAGTGTGCCTTTCTGGAAATAGTAATCGAACGAAAGTGTTGTAATAATGGCCTTATCACACATGCACATGATTCGGGATGAACGCAAGATACCGGAAAGCCCGGGAAATTGGTGACGGTTTCGCCAAATGTTCGGCTGCGACCGGCTACCAATGTTCGGGTGAATGTTTTCCTTCGAAGCAACCGAACGCAAAGGGCTTCTGTTTATACTGTTCAGGTTCGGCAGCAGTCGGGAGCATTTCTGATGAACTTCGACATCTCTTTGTCCTTCGCCTCGTATTCGGGTTGGGTTGGTTCATGTGTGACAGTGGTTTACTTCAATTCAACATGCTTTTTTGCTGCGCTCTGTTTTCCTAATGCAAGGGAAAAAGTGTATTTTTAGGTAGAAGAAATATTAAAATATACAAAAAATCAGTATTAATAGTAAATGCAACTACTTTTCATTGATCACTTTGGACAGAGAAAAACAAATCGTTCTCCGTTCACCCGCTCCAAATGAACCCAGCAAACGGCGGACACAGAATGAATGTTTTCGTTTCCAGCCCCGGCATACCGGTCTCGGGGTAGCAGCTTCGGCACCGGTGCGCGGCAGCATCTGCGCACTTTGGAACACGCGCACCGAATGCAAGGGAACAAGCGTGTAATTCATTCCTTCCCTTCAGTCTGCTTTTGAACCGCGCGGAAGGTGTGTGCACGTTTGTTCGCTGTTCGCGCGAGACCGCTAGCAATCGAGGGAACAACGATATACGCACAGGGTGCCCCCTGTGCGCGTTTCTTGTTGTCGTGTGCGTATGTAGTTTGGGAGTTTGTGAAATTTGGTTGGTTAAACTGTGGAAATCATTGCACAAATTTGTTGTTTGAAAATATAAACGTGTGGTGTTAGTGGTTAGTTGTTAAAATTGAAGTGAAGCTCTGTGAAGCAAAACACAATCAATTGCTCGTTGTTTAAGCGTGCTAGCTTACTAATTAATTCCCATGTAAACCGGTACGCGAAAGAGTTCTTGAGGTGACGACGGGAACTGTAAATTACAAAGCGTTTTTTTTGCAGAAAATACGAAGGAGAAAAAAAGTTCATAACCGCACTGAAGTGTATCCAATAGATTGAAATCTTATCGTTATTAAGTAAGTAACAACAACCAAAAAAAGTGTGGCTTTTGTTTTCGCAAAGTTTTTGCAAACCCGTAAATACCCAACTTTTTGACGATGATGACTCTCGAGCGACGAGAGGAACGAGCGGAAGAAAATCGTCCCAAAGAAAGGATAAGTGGTGTGCCTTTTGTGCTGTGTGCTGTGTGGTCGCGACTTGAAAAAGTTACCAAGCATTTGAAGAGGGTCAAATTTTAATAAAACCCTACACTGCAAGCAAAAAATATTCCGGACCGCGCGTGCTGCTGTTGCTTCATTCATAACGCGCGCGCGAGGTTGGTGGTCCCGGGAGAGCGTCCTCCCACTGGTGGTGGTGGCGGTGGTGAAAGAAATTCAATGAAAACGGTGGAGCATAAGACGGCCATGTTTTGTGTGAACGCCATATCAATACAGAGCTAGGCAGAGGGAACCGAAACTGGAGCATCCTGCTTGCAGGCACCGTGTGGCTGGTGAAAGCAACCAAAAGAATCCCTGTATGTAGTTTGTGTGTTTATGTGCGTTTTTGTATGGTCGGTTGGTTTCCCTTGGAGTGCTTTGGAGCTGGCAGAACGCACAAGAAAACCCTGAAGCGCGCCGATGGGAAAGAGGCTGTGAATGAGTGGGTGATAAGTACCGGTGTGAAAATTGCGAATCCCAGCCGCGCGCCCGTGCCTGTTGGGAAGGAAACGAAACGGATGGCAACCTGAAGTCCTCCTGGGTGGGCAGCATAGCATCGGGTGCAGTGTGGCGGATGTTGGAGGTCTGTGGGCGTTCTTTCGGAAGGCATAAGGAATGTTTGTAAGCTGCCGAAAGAACGCCAGCAGAGAGAGAGAGAGTGATGTTGCTGCATGCTGTGTTACCTTGTGGCAAGGACGTGCTGTGATCTGTGTTGTTGTTGTTGCTGCTGCTGTTACCTTCTTGAGAATATGCTGTGAGGCACGGACTGGGGTT
>AXCO02008079.1:0-13841 GCA_000473525.2 Anopheles melas
GATGATGATGATGGTGCTGGGGCGATGATGGCTGTGATTTGATTGATAGTTCAGTGTTGTTCCTATCGTGTTCCTCCTCCCCCTCCCCTCCCCTCCACTCTGGCCAATACTCCTACGCACGTCCCGTCCCGCTCTCGAAACACTGTGCAAGCAACCCCGTCGAACCCACCGCCCCTCCCGTCATCTTCAACCCGAAGAAAAGCAACAACAACAAAACAAAACGAAACGTGCTCCCTCCGAAGTTGGCAAGACGTAAAAAAGTCCTTGATTGAAGGAAAAATTCCGAAACTCAGCCATGCGGTTAGAACACTGACCGCGACAGTGTGTGTGTGTGTGTGTATTTGTGTGTGCGAGTGTGCGTGTGTGTGACAAAGTGCCCCCCCCCCTCCCCCTTCCCTATCGCCCCGCTACCGTGGCCTAAACCTCATCGCAAAACACCGACCGACCGCGGTCGTGCCAGTTGTGCGGTGCTGTAGTGGACGGGCACGACGACTGTCTCTGTGCGGTACCGATATTTTTGCAACAAAATCCGTGCGCGAGCGAGACGGCGAGACGGGCTCTCGAGTAGTGTGGGATGCTGTGGTGCGCGGATCGCCGCACGGAAGAAGAAAGGGATACGATCGCGCTCTAGACGCTGACAAAAGAGTTTGCCCACGCACAACCGACCGCGAGGGCGTAAAATAGCAGCTCTTTCGTCGGACCGCGCTCTGACCGCGACACGTCCGGGGAGCAAAACTGGGCGGAGGGAGTGAGCCCAGAAAGTGGTCGCCGTCACAGCAGCCGCCGCCGCCGCCGCCGCTGTGTGGTTAGTGATAGTGTGTGCGAGAATCAACCAACAATCACGTTCCGCGCACGTTCATCACCCTTCATCGCCCATCCCCAGCCATCGACGGCCGTGCGCTCGTCTCTTCGCCGCGAGCGAACCAGAAAGGGAGAACGTGTGAAGGTCGTCGGTGCCGTCGGTCAGCGTATTAGAGGGCCCCCGACGTTGCCCCGAAGTTTCGCGCCAAAGGAAAGCGCGCGACGGTGCGATATTGTTTTTCGCCTTGCGCATATCGCATCATGGTAACGCATCCGCCGTTGTTGCGGTGACCAGTTTCGACTCCGACTCGGCACCACCACCGTCGGGACAGCAATCCTTCCCGTTGCTGTCATCCATTTATTTGTGTGTGCTTGCGTGTGTGTGTGTGTTGATACCCAGAGGAAGTGGTGTGTGGACGCGAAGAAGCAGAAGAAACGAAAAAGAAAAGAAGGTGTGAAACAAAACACAAGCCCGTCACAAACAGCTGTTGGCTGTAGAGTGTGGTGTGGGAACGTCGCCGGGCCAGGCACACTTGACCGCGTTAATACACCCCGCCGTTACCGTGACGACAGCGAGCGCCGTACCATCGCATCACACGTTGCAGCGGAAGCAACCGTGTGCCGTCACAGCCGTCGTGTGTGTGTGTGTGTTCTTAGCGCTTTAGCAGCGTGTTGTGTTTCCTCATGCCAGTGCGGCGCATCTAGTAGCGGCGTAAAATCACAGTTCTAAAAGGGGAAAGGGGGTGAAGCAAGCGAAGGGGTGGTAGTATGGCGACCGGGGCCCGCGGCGACCGGAAGATGCGGGTGGTGGCGCTGGTCAGCGGCGGCAAGGACAGCACGTACAACATGATGCAGGTGGTGGCGGAGGGCCACGAGCTGGTCGCGCTGGCCAACCTCCATCCGAAGGACCGGGACGAGCTCGACAGCTACATGTACCAGACGGTGGGCCACCAGGGGATCGAGAAGCTGGCCCAGGCGATGGAGCTGCCACTGTACCGGCGCATGACGCGCGGCCACTCGATCAACACCAAGGGCCACTACGAGCCGACCGAGGACGACGAGGTGGAGGATCTGTACGAGCTGCTGGCGGAGGTGCAGCGGGAGCAGCGCGTCGAGGCGGTGGCTGTCGGTGCCATCCTGTCCGACTATCAGCGCGTACGGGTGGAGAATGTGTAAGTGCCTCGGGGCGGTGCTGTGCTGTGCTGTGTGCTGCACTTGCCGCTGTGACTCCGCGGGCTATGGGCAGGAATGGGAATGGCGTTTGTCTGTTATCTTATCGGCCGCATGTTTGTCCGTCTCGTTGCAACCGGTCCTTCACACGTGTTTTACATTGTTGTGTCATGCTCGTGCTCGCGGCAGTTGGCATGTTCGGATGTTGTGGGTTCACTAGAGTAGACAGATCTATTTTTTCCTGTGCCTCTAACTAATGATTGAGGGGAAAAATGATAAGAATTTGAAGCACATGACGTAAATGAGGAAATAATAGAGAGGTAATACAGGCAACCCAATCCGACCTAGCTCCGACCTTGCGTTAACGACGATGCGAATCAAGCGGCCCACGAGTAAGCCAAAAGATTAAGGCACTCGGGGGGGGGGGGGGGGGGATTAAGATTTGAATGATTTACAATACACACGCACTCACACACACACACACACACAGCGCTCTCGGGCTGAGTTGGTCTGCAACATTGCATGCATCGAATTAAATCCCCCCCCTTGTTTACTTCCTGCTTTTAGCTGCACCCGGCTGAACCTTATCTCGCTAGCGTACCTGTGGCGCCGGGACCAGACCGAGCTGCTGCAGGAGATGATCGACTGTCAGGTGCACGCCATCATCATCAAGGTGGCGGCGCTCGGGCTCATGCCGGACCGGCACCTGGGCAAATCGCTCAAGGAGCTGCAGCCGCACCTGCTGCTGATGCGCGACAAGTACGGGCTGAACGTGTGCGGCGAGGGCGGCGAGTACGAAACGTTCACGCTCGACTGTCCGCTGTTCCGCAGCCGGATCGTGGTGGACGACGTGCAGACGGTCATCAGCTCGGCCGATCCGGTCTGCCCGGTCGGCTACCTGAACTTCACCAAGCTGCGGCTGGTGGCGAAGGAGCGCATCGAGCCGGTGCTGATCAAAAACTCGCTCGACTTTATCCACGATCTGAACGAGTCGAGCTACAGCGATCTGAGCGATCCGGACCTGAGCGAAACCGAGCTGGAGCTGATCGAGCGCAGCAGCTGCGGGCTGGTGCCCGGGCTCGGTGCGGTCTCCCGCGGCAGCGTCATGCGCAGCTCCTTCAGCAAGGACGATCTGAGCGGGATCGGGATGACGGCGGCGGCGGCGTCGGCAGCAGGTACTGCGGTAGTGCTGTCACGCAGTAACAGCATCACGAAGGAGCTGACGCTGTGCACGAGCCTCGAAACGTGCGCCCCGTTTAGCAGCAAATCACCCGTCCGGATCGTGACAAAGGCGCGCTCCTGCATCGGGGCGGGCGAGGGTAGTAGCGTTGGCACGGCCCCGGGCTCACTGTCACTGAACGACGGGCCGATGGTGGTGGGCCCGGTGGAGGTGCTGCCTCCGTTTCAGTACGCGCGCGAAAGCCGACCGCTGGCCAACAAACCGCGCGCGATCGTCAACTCGAAGGGCTGGATGTGGGTGGCCGGTGTGCAGGGATGTGGGCAGGACTCGCGGCAAGCCATGGCCAGCGCACTGGCGACGCTGGAAGGTAACGGGCAGCGTCCCACCAAAACTGCGTTCGATCGACCGATTTTTCCTGCAAATCCACTTCTTTTTTTTTGCAGAAATGATTCAATCGCACTCGTTCACGCTGCGCCAGATATGCTACATTACGCTGTACGTGCGAAATATGACCGAATATAGCTTTATCAACGAAATCTACTCAACGGTGTTCGCATTCCCGAATCCTCCGACGCGAGTAAGTAGCAAGGCAGCGTGGCACGCTCCTGCCTCCCGATCGCGAACGTATTTACCGAACGTTTTTCTGTTCTTTTTCCCGTCCTTCCGGTAGGTGTGCGTGGAATGTCCCCTGCCGGCGGATTGTGCCGTCGTTCTGGAGGCTGTTGCTTTTAATCCCGTTTCTAGTGGTAAGTTCAAAGCACGATCGAGGAAATAGGAATTAGGGGGAGGTAGGTAAAGACGGACACCTTAGGGAGAATGTAAAAAATATTGGAATACATTAATACAACGATCATGTAAATGTACATGCACATTATCTTAAACTCGGATTTTATCAGAAAATGTGTTGAAACTTTTAAGTTTCTATCGCTTCTTCTCTTCTCTTCCCTTTAGGAAATTCTCTTTAAGAAATTACTCTGCGGAAATTCTGCGATCACAGCATGTTTGAGGGACTTGTTACAGGGTTTTCCAGGAGTTCTCATAGCTGTGGGAGACTTTATTGACTCTTTTTTATAGGACATGAACTTATCGTAGTGGGAATTGGACTCTATAGCACTATTGTTGGACAAATCCAATAGGTATTTCCCAGGCGCCTGTCTAAATATAGGGTCCTATTTCTATTACATGAAATTCACTTCCAATAGGAATGAGAGTCTGTAACAGGCGCAGCCATTTTTTCCATTGAAGATTGAACTTTTTGCTATTTGTAATCCCATAGTATCTATTCATCTATTCCTGAACGAATTCATATCAGTGCTCGCTCTTTTTGTGGATTAAAGTTGTCCAAGTCACGACAATATATTGGGTTTTGTGAAGTGCCTCATCAGCGTCGTACAGTCATAGCATAAATAGTGTTTCATTTCTCGTTAATTTCAATACTTTCCCTAGTCGCTGGAAGGTTTATATCTTCGAAATACATTTGTTAAAGATGTTTGATTGAATACATGCATCACCAATTGATCTTCTTCTTCTTCTTCTTCTTCTTTGACGCAACAACCGCTGTCGGTCAAGGCCTGCCTGTACCCACTTAGTGAAGTGAGCTTGGCTTTCAGTGACTTATTGTTACCATAGCAGGATAGTCAGTCCTGTTTATGGGGGCACGGTCTATTCGGGACTTGAACCCATGAAGGGCATGTTGTTAGGTCGTACGAGTTGACGACTGTACCACCAGACCGGCCCAATTGATATAAGAAGTAAAATAAATCAACAAATTCGGTGTCCATCTTTCCCTACGACCGAGTGTCCGTCTTTCCCGCTTTGGTGTCAGGATTCATAAACAACCAAAAATGAGATTTTGTATTACTCTCATTCTCGTTCTTTCGCCAGTTTTTTGCTCGTGATAATCACGACAACTCACTCATGTAATAACACTTCCGAAAATATAAACAATGCACGTTACAGAGCTAAAGATCTGCAGTAATCAAATCAGATCCACAAGGATGCGCACAATTTGTTTGTTGTTCGTGGTTGCAAATTTGTTTTGTTCGTGAGTTTAACCGTATTTTTCATGCATTTTTCATGCATTTATCAGAAGTGTCCATCTTACCCGTAGTGTACCTTCCTTCCCCTTTACATCTTAGCAAAGCCGTGTCAAAGTTCAAACAAAAAAGGCCTCTAATGCGTGGTTTTTAAACATTCTATTCCTACAGCGTCGGAACTGGAACACAAACGACAGACAATGCACGTGCAGGGCATTTCCCATTGGGCACCGGCCAACATCGGCACCTACAGCCAATCGACCAAAGTAAGCATCGACCCGGGAAAAGGGGATGTACTCATGACTAAACTTACCTTCCGCACACTTCCCCCACAGGTCGGCCACATCACGTACATCTCCGGCCAGATTGCGCTCGTGCCGGGCAGCATGACGATCATCGAGGGCGGCATCAGGCAGCAGTGCAAGCTGACACTGCGCCACCTCAGCCGAATAGCGAAAGCAATGAATGCGCAGGGCGGCCAGCTGCGGGACGTCGTGCAGGGCATCTGTTTCGTGACGCACCCGAGCTACATCTACGAGGCCCGGCGGCAGTGGGAACGGCGGACGGCGAACGCGATCATCGACTACATCGTGGTGCCGGCGCTGCCCCGCGGCGCCCTGGTCGAGTGGCAGGTGTGGGCCCACTCGCACAACGACAAGTTTGACTGTAAGTAGTTGCCATTGCGCCGAAAAAGTTCTTAGTTCGCCTGCCTAATACTCCTAACACTCTACTCCGTCCGCCCGGTACAGACGAGGAAACGGGCTGCTCGATCGGCGAGTACTCGATATCGATCCGGCGGCGCTGGAACTACGAAAACAACTGCGCCTCGATCGTGTGCTACGTGTCGACCGGGCTGGCCACCTCCACCACCAAGCTGACCGAGCTGACCGACGACTATCTGCACCATCACAGCCAGCTGGCGCAGCGGATCACGCGCGACCACCTGCACGACACGATCGCGTACGTGCTGCGCAAGCTGCTGCAGGCGTACCCGGGCCTGCTCGGCACCAGCCCGTCTTCGCCGTCCGCCGCCAGCAACTCAGATGAGATGGCCGGCACCGGCGACGAGGATCAGCTCGTGCGGCCCCATACGGCGAGGGGGGCTGCACCGCCACCGCCGCCGTCGGTCCATCTGCGCGTGTTCTATCAGGTCGATGCCGTGCCGTCCGTACAGTTTCTGATCGATGCGATCGAGAGCTTTCTGGTGTCGCCGGCGAACGGGGCCCGCATCGCGTACACCGTCATACCGGCCTGCCATCTGCAGAACTTTAGCACCTTCATCTCCATCTGCGGGCTGCGGCATCACGAGTAGTGATGGCACTGCGGATACGGTAAATTAGGGAGCAAGTATCTTTTCCTTTTTGTGTCATTTTTTCCCCCTTTTGCAAGTAAAGAACGCGAACGAACGGGTGACGCTGTGCAGAAAGCCAAAGGCCAAAGCCGAGCGGAGGCAGCACCACGAAAGGCACTAAAATAAAACAAAAAAGCGGCTAGGGACAAAACACTTTTTAATCCCCCGGGACGCACTACCTAAGCCAGCAGAAAGCAGGGGTGGCTTGTGTGAAAAAGTCTAAACTCGAGAGGCAAAACGCGGAAGAATCGAGAATCGAATCGAATCGAAGAATCGAAGAATCGATACTACTAGTTCGAGTACCAATAGTTCTGCATGTTTGTGTGTGTGTGTGTGTGTATGTGCGAATTATTACGTGTATGTGTGTATGCGTGTTTGTGTGAATGTGTGTGTGTGTGTTCATAATGATATGTGCTTGTGGCGGGTGCACACTAGATAGGAGCTCCTAGGTAGAGCGTATAAAGTTTGAACGGGCGGCGAGAAGGGCACTCACGAAGCCGCCGTCGTTGCGGGCCATGCGATATTGTTGGATTATTAGGAAGAACAAGCAGCAGGAGAAGGAGAAGAAGAAGCAGAAGAAGAAAACAAATATTGTATATTAAACTGTTGATCACTACACCATTTGATGGAGCGAAACATTACGACCCGACTACATGGCGTGCGTCTCTTTGCGTTGCTAAGTAACCGAAAATATGGCATCAGTCGAATTGTACATCCCGTAAGTATTGCTACTTCGGTGGAAGCTTCCTATGAACCTGTTTTGCTTATGTTTGTGGTGCAAGAGATAATTCTGGGCGGCAATCAACACCTTCTCCTCCCCCAGTGTAGTGATAAGAATTGTTACTTAGTTTCAAAGATATTGCATACGGCTCCAGACCCTTCGCTCCTCAGCACAATTGGTTGCGGCTTCCCTGACCGTACACTCGTGCCGGTGCTGCTGCATCGACGATCACAAAAATACAGTGCGTGCTGCACACATTGTACATCGGCGCAAATCTTACCCAAGACCGGTTTTCTTCTACTATCACCACCTCGCCGAAGATATGACCGAATACGCCCTACATCGCGTCGCACAAGTAACTACAATGGTGTGCGTTCTTGCTCCCCCTCCTATGCTGTCGCAATGGTGATGGTGATGGTGTGCTGGCTGTGCAGGCCCTTATCAATCTTGTTTGTCGCGAGTGCGGTGCTCCCCAATTGATTGCACACCGAGCAGTGCTGCTTTCTTCCCAGGTTGGAGGAGGAGGGCTGTACATGTGTAGGTGTGTGTGTTTGCGTGTGCTAGCATACTTCATATTTCCCCCTCTCTTTCGTGTATGCGGTCGATCGTACCATCTCCTAATTGATACACGGCGTAGTAACACAACAGCTGACGATTCGCGGCAATCGAAGGGCTCGACGTGCAGCAGCAGCAGTAGCAGCAGCCGCAGTACCCCAGACCCCACCGAACGGGCGAGACACGCGCGCTCCGTCCAAGATGCCGACCACGTCCAAGTTCTTGCAATCGACCAGGAAAATTATCGGTGCTGGCGTAAACTACAAGTAGGTATCGGGGTCAGAGTTTTAATTTATTTCCTTCACTGTATCTTTCAAAATCAAAGGAATGGAATGGAGGTGGTGCTGAGGTGAAGAGGACGGCTCCCCCTTTTTTTTTGGTTGGGGGGAAACACAATTGTACTAAAAAATAATTCAACTTTTGGAACCTAAAAACACAGCTCAGTTCAATGAATCGTTTCGATTACTTACAATTAAATGCAACTTCGCATTTTCGTGCTTAATTTCTCACTTCTTTCGCTGGTTCATTTCGCCTTCAGCCACATAAAGGACGGAAGAAACTAATGACTTTCTGAGGGTGCGCTAAACTAATCGTTCTACCCACAACCACTAAGCTACTTCTTCCCCGTATCCTGAGTGTGTTCGTGTGGCAAATGAACGCGTCTAATACTTCTACGAAACGAAACCGACGCCCACCCCCCCCCCCCCCTTTCTTTGCCTGTCTGTACACTAAAAACGGTTATTAACACAATTTCTTCCTGTTTTTGTCGTAGAGAAATTTTGCGCCTCACAAACGCCCCCAAACCGGATGCACCCGTTATCTTCTTCAAGCCCATCTCGTCCCTGCTGGACGCGGGCAGTGGATCGGCTGGCTCCAACGGCACCCCGCCAACCATCCGCATCCCGCGCGTCTTCGGCGGCGTAATCAACTTCGAGGCCGAGCTGGGCGTCATCATCGGGCGGCGCTGCGCGAATGTGCCCACCGACCAGGCGATGGCGTACGTCGGCGGCTACTGTCTCGCCCTCGACATGACCGGCATGGACTTTATACTGGACGCACGGCCGAAGGGACTGCCCTGGTGCCTTGGCAAGGGGTTCGACACGTCCACGCCGGTCAGCGCGCTGGTGCAGCGGGCCGACCTGCCCAACCCGGACGATGTGCGCGTCTGGTGCGAGGTGAACGGTGTGCGCAAGCAGGACGACAGTACGCGCAATCTGATCTTCCCGATCGCGGAGCTGATCGCGTACGTGTCGCGCTTCATGACGCTGGAGGAGAACGATCTGCTGCTGACGGGTACGCCGGCCGGTGCCGGCCCAGTACGGCACGGGGACGTTATTGTGTGTGGGCTAGGGGAGGACCTGATGACGATGCGCTGCCAGGTGGCTGATGAGTAGCAGGGAGGGTTGCAAAACTTAAACATATCAACGGAATAAATTCGTTCACCCTGTCTGTGTGTGTGTGTGTGTCTGTGTTGGATTATATCCTATACGGTCATTGCTGTCAGGTGATTTGCGTATCGTGCTGTTTCGAGATAGAACATGGCCGCTATACTAAATCCACTTCGCTTCCTTCTGCTCGGCCGGTGACGAGGACAGTAACCGTCTCGTCTCGGTATCCGAATCCTGTTCCTGCTCATCATCCTGAGCGCGCGCCTCGTAGTGGGTAGGCCGATGCGCCGGTGTGTTCGGTGCCGTTCCGCCAGCTGGTTGCGGTTGCGCACGCTTCACTCGGTTCGGGCTGTTCGGTGTGGCGTCGAGCAGCGCGTACGGCACGTGACAGTTGCGGTCGGAAAAGGCGGGAAAGTACTGACGGTAGCAGAAGTAGGACAGCACGATCCCAATCAGCGAACCAACCGTCACGTCCTGCCAGTGGTGATGGTAGTCGCACGTTCGGCTGATCGCGATCATGGTGGCAGCAAACAGGGGCAACCCGGCGGCAATCACGCGCACCGACCGGCCCCGGCCCCGTTCGTTCATCAGGTGCAGCTTGCCGATCAGGTACCAGGTCAGGAAGCCGAGCCCAACAAAGGCGACTGTAAAAGAGGTACAAACACGACACATGAGAGACACAAACACACACACACACTCATGGGGTTCGATTCGAGGGATAACGTACAGGAGGAATGCCCGGATGGGAAGCTCTTGCGCCCGTCTATCAGTGCGCGCATGTCCTTCCCGGTGCAGTGCAGCTCGTCGTTCAGCACACCGTCCGGGAAGCAGCGCCAGAAGAAATCCGGCCGCGGGCGGCCGACCGCAATCTTGACCGTGTTCGTTATCACCCCGTTCAGGCCGAGCCCGAGCGTGAAGGCGAGCACGGTGCAGCGCAGCTCCTGCCGGTCGCGCGTCCTCAGGTAGTGCAGCGTGAATGCCAGCCCCGGCACGCCGAGCACGATCGGCCAAAGCATGGTCAGCGGTACGTAGCTGTCCGTGCGGGGATTCCGGTACAGCCACAGCTCTTCCGGCTGGATCTTGCGCACGAACGGGGCCTTAAACTCCAGCGCACTGGGGAGAAAACAGAAAAAAATAGCAACAGATGAGTGAATGGGTTACAGTGGGGGAGCCGACCGCCCTGCTTACATGTAAATACACGTCAGAGCAATCCGCACAACCGTTTCCAGCGGCAGGTTGTATTCCGGGGCGCGTGGAAGTTTCTTCTGTCCCGCCGTACCGCCGCAAGCGTACGCCACGCCGGACATGCCCTTGGACGTCATGTCCGGTTTGCAGGAATTGCATAAACACACACACACACACACACACACACACACACACACTTTTGTTATCACTCCAAACCGTGACACGCACTACCGTGTTCCAGAGGGCACGAGAAGCGTCCTGGTCCGAAGCGTGCGAAAGATTCAATGTCGTACGATGTCGGGCCGGGAGCGAACGGGACACATCGCTGCAGTGTCTGTGTCAACACAACAGCTGACAGCTCGGCATACGGTGAGTGTGTGTGAGAGTGAACGGTGCAGGCAGCTGCTTCGCGAAAGAGATAGCCGTAGGAAAATGTAAACATGATCATGTGCGTAAACAATGGGTCTGTGGAACGTCGCCCGAAATGCAAAGTGTGAAGAAGCAGGTGAAAACAATTACATCACCCAAATAGCAGATGATTCATCGGAAAGTTTGGCTTATTTTTTTGTTAGATATTTATTACGGTGAATTACTGAAACTAATAACATGAAATGTACATACACCGGGACACTTCCACACACACCTACAGCTCCGTCTTACGCTTCTGGAGCAGCTCGAACGTGTTTAGGTAGCTGCTCAGCCGCACCCGCACGTTGGCCCGCTCGACGATCGTGTCCAGCGAGCGGGCAAACCGTTCCTTCGCAATGTTCAGCGACGGTGGCCGCAAAATTCCGAACCACGCACTCGGATCGATACGGGATGCTCCGTCCTCCGCGTCGCCCACCGGATGCCGCTCGAGCGTACGGTGCTGGATGGGGTCCGCGTCGTCTTCGACCGCTTCCTCCACCTGCACGGTGGCCAGTGCCTGGAAGGGTTTGTAGTCCTCCGTCGGCAGCTGCACCGCACTGACCGCATTCGGGCCCTTGGTGAAGCGGGTGTGTGCCAGCTCCATCTGGCCTTCGGTGGTGAGGCGCGCAATGTCCTGGCTCAGCCGAACGTCCTGCTCGATCAGGTCGAGCGAGTTGAGCAACAGTTTGTCCATCAGCTCGCACAGCTCCTCCTTGGAGGCGTTTTCCATCGTCCAATTTTTCGTGTGCGCTTCTATGCGATCCGTGAAAACAGAGCGGCAGCAGGCGGGCCTTGTTTTGGTTTTCCTTTGCGTCATGTAATTTTGACAGCTGTCAGTCGCCGCTCCGCGCATTTGCCATGTCGACGCAGAGCTGTCAGACGAGCCACCGAGCTGGAAAGGTGGCGTGCAAAAGCAGCAAAATAGGAAAGTTTTGTTTGAGCAGTGTGGTGTGGCTTTCTTTTGGGTGAATTGTTTGCAATTTGGAGTGTCCGTGCGGCCGCGACGCAATGTCGAAAAGCGAGACGAAAGAAGCCACCATACGGCAGCTTTACACGGAGCTGAACAAATACTGCTCCAGCGCCGACTACGACAAGGCACTGAAGGCAGCCAACAAAAGTAGGTGGCCTTGGTTTAGTAGAGCATTTTGGGCAGGGAAATAGCTTAATGCAACGATTACTTCTTCCCGTTTTAGTTATTGGACTCGATGCCACCGAATGGAAGGCGGCGAAATGTAAGCTGGTCTGTCTGATACAGAACGGCAAGTTCGAGGAGGCGATCAAGTTCATCGAACGTGGCACCTCCATCCCGGACACCACGTTCGAGAAGGCGTACAGCGAGTACCGGCTGAACCGGGCCGAGGACGCGTTCCGTACGATCCAGGCCGTGGCCCCGGGAGCAGGAGGTGGTGCGGACCAGTGGGCTGGGCTGGCGCCGAACCTGAAGGAGCTGCTCGCCCAGATCCTGTACCGGTTGGAGCGGTTCGACGAGTGCTTCGAGCTGTACCGGAACATCATCAAGAACACGCACGACGACTACGATGACGAGCGGCGCACGAACATGAGCGCAGTGGCCGCGAACCAATGCATCGTCGGTAGCGGCGGCGGCGGCGGCGGCGGGAAGCAGCAGTCGGCTGCCACCACCAATCTGCCCGAGGACACGTACGAGCTGACATACAATGCGGCGTGCGCACTAGCCGGCCGCCGGGAGTACGGCGAGGCGGAGCGGAAGCTGCGCACGAGCGAGAAAATGTGCCGCGACTCGCTCGAGGAGGACGGGGCCAGCGAGGAGGACATTATCGACGAGATTACCATCATCAAGGTGCAGCTGGCGTACTGTCTGCAGATGCAGGGCCGCGTCAAGGAAGCGTCCGCACTGTACGCGGACGCACTGCGCCACAAGACGAACGATGCGGCGCTGACCGCGGTCGTCAGCAACAATCTGGTCGTGATCAACCGCGACCAGAACGTGTTCGACTCGCGCAAGAAGATGAAGGTGGCCACCTCGGAGCAGGCGGACCAGAAGCTGACCAGCCGGCAGCGCAAGACGATCGCGTTCAACAACTGTCTGCTGGCGTACTTCGCCAGCCCGTCCGAGTGCGGGCTGCTCGCGAGCCGGCTCGCCAACGCCCATCCCGACCTGGAGTTCCAGTCGCTGCTGGTGCGCGTCAGCCAGCTGGCCCGCGACAAGAAGTACCGGGAGGCGGTCGAGCTGCTCGAGGCGTACGCGCAACGGCTGCCGGCCGGGCGTACGGTCGAGCTGCTGCAGGTACGGTTCGCCATTGTGCAGCTGCAGCTGGTGGCCGGCAACCGGAAGGCGGCGATCGAGACGCTCGAATCGCTCGGCGAGGCCCGCTACCAGCCGGGCGTCGTGTCGGCCCTGGTGACGCTCCATCTCGGCCTGGACAACAAGCAGGCGGCATCGGAGATACTGAAGAGTGCGGTCGAGTGGTACAAGCGGCAGAAGAGTGCCACCATCAGCGACAGCGATCTGAGCGACATGTGGCGCCAGGCCGCCAGCTTCCATCTGCGGGGCGGCGAGCCGGAAACGGCCGCCAAGAGCCTGGAGGAGCTGCTGCGCACCCACCCGAACGATATGAAGCTGCTGGCGCAGCTGGTGATCGCGTACGCGCAGTTCGATCCGAAGCGGGCGCAGCAGGCGAGCAAGCGGCTGCCGGCACTGGAGACGCTCACCACCGTGTCGGAGATCGATGCGCTCGAGGCGACGAACTGGATGATGATCGCGAAGGCGGTCAAGCGCAAGCCGAACCAGCCGGCGGGCGGTGGGCGCACGACGGGCGACCAGTCCCCGGGCGCCGGTACCCCGTCCGCCGAGCAGCAGCAGCAGCAGGCCGCCCGCAAGCAGAAGCGCAAGAAGCGCAAGGGCAAGCTGCCGAAGAACTACATTATCGGCGTGCTGCCCGATCCGGAACGGTGGCTACCACGGTACGAGCGTACCGGCTACCGGAAGAAGCGTGACCGCCGCGTGAAGGAGATCATCAAGGGCAGCCAGGGCACGGCGTCCGGGCAGGCCGATCAATTGTGAGTA
>AXCO02008080.1:0-13845 GCA_000473525.2 Anopheles melas
CTTCGTTCGTAGTTACTTTTATCGACTGCTCCCAGACACCATGGCCCCAAAAACCCGAAAACCACTAGGATTGAGCGTATTGGAGCATTACGAATGGCAGGCCCACAAGGGGACACCATACCATTCAAAAGCACACACACACACTGCCTTCATCATCCCTAGAAAGTGATAGCTAAATACACACCGTATCATTTCTGGGCAGAGTCTAACCACATAAACATGCTTCTCCACTTCCCTGCTTTGCCGCGCGTGCGGTTATCATCAGAAGCTCCGTGACATCATGCCTTCAATGTATGTCATCCGTGCTTATTTTTTGTTTTGTTTGCTGTGAGCCTCTTCCAAAGTCCTCCACGTCCCGTGCGTATGTTTGACGAAAGTTGATTGAATATTGACGCCTTCCATCGCTCGAACTGGGCGCTGCTGGCCGCCATGTTGTGCTCATGTGGTGTATTAATTCACTTAGCGCCTTTCGTTGATGGAAGCTGCTGTGTTTATCTCTGGCTGCTTTATCATTAACGTGCAGAGTCTAACGGCAACATGCCCTGTATTGAACGTTTGCAGAGTGTGTTGAACGCGTTATACAAATAACTATGTGTGATGAAGTGCCAAATTGAGATAAGTGTCTTCCAATGTGTGATTGAGGAAGATAGTTATTTTATTCGATTTTTTTCTAATGACACTTCTTTATTCTTCATTCTTCAACACGTTCACGAAAAAATATCCCTAGATTTTGAAACATGATTTCCATGCAAGGCTTCATTTTAGTTAATTTGCACTTCTTGTCATTGTCATTATTTTAATCGAACTTCTCTTGCATTATCTGGTAGTGGCTTCCCAGCATAACGTTGTCTTTACCAGTCTTTGGCGACTGAAGTTGATTAAGTTTCAGATGCTTCAGAAATCATTTACCGCCGAGCTCGTTCCACCCGGACCACGACAAACTTTGGTGATGTACGCGCGTAGCACAGCACAGCGAGCAAGTGCATCAGAACTCTACTTCCCTGCTCTTTGCGCGTGCACACACACACACATACACACGCACATTTCGCTTCCGGATCCGGTTTCCCGGTAGCAAAAGCGCTGACATTACACACCGTATTAGCTATGACCCCGTTTGACTTGCGACATACCAACAACTCGGCGAAGATCCCTACACTAGAACGACGGATGTAATCATCATCTCTATGCGGAGCGCATACAAACGCGCTCGCACACGCACGCACACCCGTACATACAACGACACTGGTGCAGCAATTGCACCACCGGAAGGCACACTGTTTTCCGCCAGTTGACAGACGGAAAACTTTTACCTTGCCTGTCCGCCCGTTCCAACGCTGTCCGCACCAACAGCGATAATCCAGCCATGCGCGAGTGGGAGAAGCTTTTGCCGACTGTACCGTGATGGATGGTAAAAATAATGAAACAACTCAACGACCGAACGAAGAAAACGAGCACACAACACACACTCGTCGGAGTAGCAAGCATTCCCGGTAGAACGTACACCTTTTCCAGTCAGCATGAGGAAGAGCAGGGAGGAGGAGAAGAGGGGGCAATGTAAGGGGTGTATAGTTTAATGGCAACAATGTGATGCGCATACCGGGGCGCTTTCCACGTGGATGCACAAGGATCAGAGATCACGATCTGCCTTTTCGTGTGCGCCCATGCCATGTGAGAGCGTCTCCCTTCCTGTGCCATTGTGGGCACGCGGCAACGGTTGTGGGTGGAATCGGAGGGGAGGCTTTATGCTGATAAATTGCGAGCACCATAATGGCCGTGTCTCGGTCGTGGTGGTGCGGCAGAAGCGCATTGTGTACGATTCAAATCTCAACCGGCAGCGACAGAATGATGACAATAACACCAGGGATTTGTGCTGACGTTGGTTCGGGAGGGATTCCCAGTGTACGGCAGCCACCCTAAAACAAGGGCGGAAAACGAAATGCAGAGAGCAGCAGAAAGGGGGTGGAGGAAGAGCTGGGAAATTTGCAAAGAAATAGTGCCAAAGCAAAAGGTGTGAAGCTCACATCGGATCGGGCTGTTAGAAAGGGTTCCTTCGTTAGGCACTTGCGGACGGGCGAAGAAAGAATCACCCGCAGGCATCACTATCGCCCGCGACCAACACACGACACGGTGATACGGTGCCGGGGAAAGTCAATCTGCCTCTGGGTGTGTACGGGGCTTTGTGCGTACGCCGGAAAGCATATGGTTGTGGTGTTGGTAGTGGTGGTGGTCATACATTGTGTGGTGAAAGGGTAACAAAAAGGGTCGTCTAGATGGGGTCTTTATTTTCCGACTGCTATTACGACGCTTGCTACCGGCGTTAATATGTAGAAATGGGTCACCTACTGCTACTCCCCACATGCCACTTCGTTCCAGGCAGTCTCGAGAAACGGTGTTTCCGATTCCAGCATCTGTACGAATTTCTGTCTCGTGCTACCAGCTCGCAGCTCACTCCCCCGTTGCGTTCCGGCCTGGCAGCAGGTGGAAAACTTTTCCAAAACCCCTATTTCCATCTCGTCGACGGAACAAATTGCTTCGCCGGCTAAAAGGCACAAACCCGCACACTCGAATGAGCTTCCCAGAAGAAGGAGGAAAGAGAAAGCTTTCCGAGCGAGTGACGAAAAGTTACGCCGGATAAGGCGCAACACATGGACGCAAAGTTTGGAAGACGTAGGAGAACATCGAGCAGAGAAAGAAAAAAAAACATCACACACATATACTTTCTTCTCCAACAAACAGCTAAGGTGAAACTTGCTGTGCGTATGGGCGTCCTTAAGCGAGACGGAGTCAATTTCAGTTTCTTATTTCCACCGGGGGAGGAGGAAACTGTTAGTAGACTGTTCTAGACGTCCAAGGGAATTCCACTCCTGCTGGGACGAAGCGCGTGAAGACATTCTGATAGTACCACGCTCGTCGTGCAAGCTCTCAGGTTTTTTTTCTCTGTTTTTCCAAGAAGGAAATCTACACCCTCGCACTAATCAACGGAAACAAGGCGCAACACAGTTGAAAAAAGGGCTCGCACTGTGGGGTGAGAAATGATAAAAACAAAACAGATGCTTTATTGTGCTGTACAGCGGGAGGGAGACAAGAACAACTTAAACCTCAGGGATGTCTGTGAGTGTTCAGTTCAGGGGATCTTCAGAAGAGCGTTGCACTGCTTTAACGCTGACCAATTGGGGAAGGATTGTGCAAGTTTTTGTCCCTTGAGAACTCGTCCAAGAACCTGAAGTGAAGTTTCTTATTCTCCGTGGCAATACGTCGTCAGCGTTTGTGTAATCTAATTCTGCCAGAACCTGAACCGGAGCGAAATGGGCGGTAACTAATTAAGTGTGATATGTTTCCCAGTCATGGAAGATTGACGTGTGGATGTTCAAATCTGTGTCTGCCAAATCTAGCCGGATGCTTAGCTTTGAATACACCACACTTGCGCGATGAGTGAACACACCCGAGGCCAACAAAATCCTGCAGAAACGCTCTGATTCTAATCGTCTCTGTAGACGAAGGGAAATTAGTGCCTGTGTTCTACCACTTGAGAAACGGTCAAAGCACGGTAAGACACTACACGTTCCCAACAAGAAGTTTGTCGTTCCAGCGCTACCTACGACAACTCTTGGACACACCACCGACCGCTTTCGAACCAATCCAGGTGGCCCAATTTGCTGACGACATGCACGGGGAGTGAGTGCGCGCGCGCGCGCGATTACTTCAGCTAACCGTCTCATCATTATCGTCATCATCTTCAGCACTTCAACTCACTCAGTTGATTGCCACCGTGGACTCCTACCCGGGCCGGTGCTAGCCCTTTCCACTCACCTATGTCCCGGTACGGTTCTCCTGCCGTGAAGTTGGGTAGCGACTCAAATTAAACCGACACAGCACAACAACACTGCTCGCGCGGTGGAAAACTGTCGCACACCCGGGTTGTGGGAAACTCTTGTCGAGCGTGCTCTCGCCATTAGCGTGCTGGGGACGAGAGCCCGACCACTGTCATATGACCGACACACGGTTAGATGTCATTAAAACGAGCAAACGTGCAAAGGATAACGACAGTGATGATTGCTTACCGGTCACTGGAAGCTTCACCATTCCTCCCACCCACATTCAGGAGAGTATGACAATTGCTAATGTCTTTTGTGTCGGCGGGAGACAAAAAGGAAAACTTTGTTCCTTACCATTGACGATGAAAAGTGGCGCTGAGGAGCGATGTCGGAAAGGACGCTACCACTCGAGCCCTCTCGCTTCGGGGCACTTGGGCAGGCAAGAAAAGTGATGCAGCGAACATAATGATCGCTTAATGGGAGCGTGTACCTGTAGCAGATATGCTTTGTAGATGAGAATTTGGGAAGATCTTAAGGGAAGGGAAATGATAACAATTTTGAATACAAGACAAAGAAAAATGACATTGCAACTCCTTTTTCTCTGACTTTGCACAATTTCATCAAATCCCATCTTACCTGCTACACATTCAAAGCCACACACATAATACGCCCAGTGCTTTCTTTCCTATGGTTAAATTTGGCAAAACCAGTTTGCTCTCGACATTTCATTATTCATTAGCTCAAATACATAATTCAACGGCTCAATTTATTACCAAACCATCTACTATGCCTAATCAACTTCAACCGATCAAGCGCTACCACATTCCTAAGTTCATCCCCACACACAGCGCGCTACATTATTCAGCCACACACATAAATTGCAAAACACACCGCATACAGCTTCGTAGAATTAGCCAAATAATTTACCGGTAACAGCATGTTAACATGAACATTCAAACGAATTTCTGTGTTTCATTTCCCCCGACCGGTAGCGATGAAGTGGTTGACTGTAATATGACGGTCGGCCGGATTGGCTTATAACTAACCGTTTTCACCGACAACCCAACGGTTTCAAACACACACACACACACACACACACACACACACACACACACATATACCGTACACGGTGGAAAACTTCAAACAACACGGCAACCGAATATCATCGTCCGAAATGTGCCGTTGGCAGGCAAGCGACAGCTTTGCAAGGGTCGGAAGCAACCAATCCAACCCGACGGACGACGCACTGGTCAGACACGGTGTGGTTTCAACATTTGATCCCTTTTTCCGCGACCAAAAAATGAAAACTCTTGACTCTTCCCGCGTCAGGTGAATGTTGTAGAGACAAAAAGCGATCCGCTCGTTTTCACTCTCACTCGCACTGTTCGGTGCTCGGCTTCTTCCTAAAGCTTATGTTAATTTTGCGTGCTCAGCTGTAGTAAAGGACAGCGCACCCGAGCGAAGGCGACTGGCAGTCAAAATTTAGGAGCTTCGTATTAAGGGCAAGTCACCTTGAAAAGGAAACCACCAAATAGCTGCCCTTTAAACGAATTACTTAGGGGGACCCCCACTATTACGGTTTATCATCTTCGAGCGACGATCCATTTCCGTGCGCCAGGGCTGGGAGAGCTTTGCTGCCATGGATAAGTACCGCAAAATAAATACAATAACATAAGGGTTCGTCGTTTCGTGCACCCGTCGTTGCGTCTTTGTGGCATTTTTTGTTGTTGTTTTTCGATAGCTTCTGTTATGATTAACCTTTGAGTTCGAAATTACGCAAAAGGTGGAAGGATTATAATTAAAGATCAAAAAGGATTGGGTCGGTTCAGTTTGGCTGGTAATAAGGCGTAACTCTCAAACAGGCAATCGAGCGTCCTTGGGTTTCACGAAACGAACCATGAAAGAAAGTAATTAATAAATTATCAAAAATGCTTCATTTGCCTCACGGTTATGATCGAAGGACCAGAAACAGCTGGAAATAACGTGGATTTGGCATGCTGCATTAATCATTTCAAAAACAGTAATTATAATTACTAGATTTACCTATTTGTGAAAAAGACAGAATACACAGAACTCTATTCATTATCATTTGAATTTCTTTAAATAATTCGTATTTTCGAAAGATATAATTTAATCAAAAAGTATATCCTTTTCCGCGAAGGAAACAGTTCTATTTATCTGTTTCGACATCCCAAGAAAATGACAAAATGTGTGCAAGTCTCATTCCAAACACTCTTGTGACGCAAACGAACTCTTTCCATTTTTTGCCCACCGATTTCATTTGCTTCATCTGCTGCTCACAGCAATTGAATATTCATCCTTGCTACGTGAATTTATCAACCATACGCCAACATGTTACAGCTCCTTTTTTGCCTAGCCCACCCGGTTCCCCGCAACGGCAGTTTCCGACAAGTCATCTTCGTAATCGTAATTCGAATGGAAATAAATCCATCCCCACCCCAAGGGCACTCGCAGTCGCTTGATTAGAGTTTCTGCTGCTGTTGCTGCTGCAGGCAAGAAAATGAGCATCCAACTTCTTTTTTTTTTCATTTTCCAATTTCAAACGTCCTTGCCGCCTGCTGTGCATAAAGCGAGCAATGGCTCTGTGAAAAACATGTAATGAAATGGAATAAGTTCTTGTATCATAAAAGATCCTTTTTGATGTTTTTCTTTTTCCGTTTTCGCATTTTCGCGCAAGCCGATACAGAAAATAAATGGCAAGGTTCTAGATCATGCTGCAACATATAACATGCGCGCATCTCCGTAACGATGCTAATCGATGATGATGTGACGTCTAACGTTATGATGTAGAGCTAAGCGATAAGCGAAAAACACAGTTCAAATTCGCCCGTTTTGTGTCGTAAGGCAGGGACGAAAACGAATATGTTCACTGACCTACACACACACACACACACAAACGCCTCAAACGGAATCGATTTGCCCCGCTCTCGGTGGTTGATTGCGATGATGTAAAAGCCCACAGTTCAATCCTTCCGCGAAGATAACGTCGCCACCCAAAACCGGCGGAGAACAGAAATCCACCTGAATCTTTAAGACATGCCAAGCAGCACTGCGGACGATGCTGACAAAGCGCAAATTCTTTCGTGAGAATCATGCTGCTAACGTCACGCACACACGCACACACACATATACAACCTTGCCCTTGTCCTGAATTGGCTTTGTTGTCGGTTAGTTTTGGTTCGCTTCTTGCTCACTTGCATCCTTTTTGCTTCGGGGTGTGTTGTGCTTGATTTTCCCGGTTTTCCGCGTACGCAAATTCCCAGCATAAGAAGTCAGGTTAACAACATACACACACACACACACACACACACACACACACACACACACACACACACACACATACTCTCTATTTCTTTCTGCCAGACGATAAAACAGCTTACGGGTTCCTTCCCAACACATGAAGGGAAGAAAGGCAACGAACAAACGATACACATGGCGTAACACAGGACTCCACTCGGCTCCCGCCACACCGGGCTGGGAAACAGATTATCGAGCCCATTTACCCATCTTACGTTTAGGGGTTTAAAGGGAAAAGCCACCACCACCACCCGGGGATAAACGCGTGCGAATGTCGGCTAGTTAGCGGTTTTATCGGCGAAAGGATTCCTAACCGCAATGAGCGTGTTTGTACGTTGTGCGCCATCATCACACGTAATGCAAGAGCGCGTTACCAACAAATCGAACTCAACACAGACCGGAGGAAAAACACCCTTTTCCGGAAAAGTTTTCGCAGACGAATGAGTCTTAAAGTTGTCTCAACAACATGCTGCGTGATGTTTGTGCAGTAAGAACGTGGAGCAATTAAAGGACATTTCCAAGCTCTGCCAATGATTTTGGTAGAAGAAAACGCGTGCGAAGAAGTGTGCTTTTCGTCTTCATGCTCTTTCCCAAGAGTATAGCATGAAGCCAACAGACTAACGACACGAGAGCATGGTGCTATTTTTGTAGCCGATTTTAGCCGATCGTGTCTTACCGTTCCGTGCGTAGGCCGCTGCTGTCCAAACTCAAATCCTACGACAGATTTCAGTTCAATCTTGGCTAATTGGATGGAAGTTATGCCGTGCGTGCTAACGCAAATAGACTTTACTTCCAGAACCATCTCTGCCTTGTCTTTCGAGATCTGTCTAGGAGTAGCAGTTAGTCCATTTTAAGGAACACTCTTACTCTTATTTTTACTAATTGAAACATGCAATTATGATACACAGATTATATGTAAACCTTTTTAGATTGTGCTCTAAAATCCACTGGCAACGGTTCCCCTACACAGTGCGTTAAAGATATTAAAAGCAAACACCTTTGTCCGCACTATAATACACTACCGCTGTACTACTACGGTTGCATTCTAAGACCAACCCGGGCAAAGTTTGCAAAAGTTTACCCCCTCGGTCGGCGGCAGTAGCTAGTGGTTAGCGCTGCATTATTCATCTCGAGATTGCTGCCCCATGCAGCTCCATGGCTCGGTGTATTGCATCTCGTTTTAATTATAGCCCAACAATCGATCCCTTTCCTATCGATCAGCGGCTAACAATGCGCCTTCGGTTCGAGCGTGTAGACTTACATTGTCGAAAATTTGCATGAACCTTTCGAGCAGGATGGTAACAGAGAGAAGGAGAGTGATAGAGAGAGAGAACGATGGTTCCCTATCCCTGTACAAGGCTTTGCACTATCCATTAAGGCAATTGCTGGACGTTATTGAGGAACCGCACTCCTTACTAAGACGCTTCGTTAGAGTCTGTGCAGAGGCGCTAAATTGGAAATATGGAAATATGCTTCATTATAATTTATGATTGCGTAACATTGAGCTTCGCACCTATCAGCCTGTGTCCGCAACAAAAGACCATTGGTTGAGTAAGAGGAAGTGTTAGAAAAACTGTTTTTAAAGCGACAATAGATCGAACTGATCTCAAATATTGTGGTAAGACTAGCCTTGAATCCTTAAAGGTGTTAATTGACAAACAAATCGCGACACTTATTCCACACAATCGGTCCGTCGTACTTGATTCGATTCGAAATCAACATAAATTCAATTGTTTGTCCACTGGTTCGCACGAACGACTGATTATGTACGCTGCCCGGCCGTGAGGCACACAAACGCTGCATTGCGCCAGGGGGCAACACAGCAGCGACTGAACGGGTCAAACGTGGATGCATTCCATGCTTCACGTCGCATGCTTTCGGCTCTTTCCCCCCGATGTGATGATGCAGGGAGGTGTAGGTTTAAATAATCACTCAAATGGAACGGGGCGTACAATAATATTTGGTATCTGGCATTGACCTGGATTCGGGTGTTTGCCTGTGCGAGGCCGGCTTGCTGTTTTCGGTTTCTATAGCAAAGGTTTTGCATACAACGGAAAACGGTCGCTCCATTTCTATTCGGGCGTGGGAGCAACGCCATAATGTTGTACAACAGAAAAAAGCTTGGATTTGAATGTTTGACCAAGGTGTGGTGTACTGAAAATGGGAAGCACAATAATTACACCCGTCTTAATTATATATCCGCATCCGTAATTTATTGCTAACATACAATAAATAGGTAAGAAATAATGATTTGCTAGGCGATGTCACACAGGAAGTGGGAACATAGAAATTAATTTACAATTTGTACATAAAGCATTTTATAAACCACGATTGACCGAGTACATCACATCCATTTGCTCAATAAAGTTCATTATTGTTCCATTTTTCCATATCTAGCTCAAACACTACTAAGCGTATGACGATGGACATACTTGCCGTTGAAATGATCGAAGATTATCCTCCATCTTCCTAACAGTTGGCTTTCTCTCGACCAGATGGAACTCATCATCTTCCGTCCTTCCGTCCACGATTAACGCCAAAGCCACATTTCATTAAACGAATTCTCTCGCCAAATTGTTCATAATCACAGCGTTCCTTGGGTTAAAGCTTTGCCCCACGCCCCATCGCTGAAATCGCGCAGCAGAAGGGTCGGAAAAAACTACTAGAGCTCCCCCCGCATGGCGATCGTGCCACGAGTAGGGAAAGAAATAGAAATGGATCGTTCCAAAAGCCATCCATCCGTACGAACGAACATCCGGCACCGGCAGGGGAATGAAGGCAACGGGTGAAATTGAATTGGATAGTCACTACTTCTCTTCAGCATTGCTGCTGCTGCTGCTGCCGCTCGTGGTGTTGGTGGTATGGCACGCAATGAACCGTAAAGGGAACCGTAAGACCGCGAACTGCTAAGGGCGGCCAGTCTTGCAGGGTTTGTGGTTAGACGTGAAGGATAGTTGTGGTGAACAGCAGAGGAAAAAAAAGAGAGAGACCAGCAACATCGACCGACCACCGACTCCGAGTACAGTAAAACTGCATTGCGGTGTGGAAAATTACCGTCGTCACGGAACTGCGACAAACGGTCATTGCTCGCGCAAGGGGTTGGGCGGGAGTAATAATGAACGAGCACTGCGCAATTAAATCTTCAAACCACGGGGAACGCATTGCTGGAATTGCTGGACATTATGTCTACAACCGAATTAGAAAATTAATTGTGTTTCAGTAAGAATTGTCACAAGACAGCCAATTGCGAAATAAATATCCCGTACAACGAACGGGATTCGTCTGCGTCTATCAAATTCAAACAAGACTCACATGTTAGCAAGTTTAATTTTCACAAATTTTCAAGCAACTCAACTGTAGCCAATCGGGAGATAACGCCCGAATCGCTCCGTCATCTTAATCCACTCTCCTTAAATGCAACTAATTTATTAGCATTGCTAAACTATGCTGCCCTTTTATCGTATGCCACATTTTCCCATGCGAATGTTCGGACGTCCAATCGAGACGGCCTTTAATCGGGTGGACATCAAAAGGACTTTCATCCCTATCGTTCGTTCCGCCGGGTCGGACATCAAGGGCCAAGCGACAGCTATCAACACCACATCTCCGGCTCTCATCACCATCATCGTGAATCGATCCGACAAACGATTTCATCCGGAAGCACACCCAAGGTCCCAAAACTGACCCTCGCTCCCACACACGCACACAGAGACTTACGGTAAAGGGTAAACCCAAACAACCCAACCAGCATCTGCCATGCCAACAAACGAACTAAGTCTAAATGACGTTAGGAATTGATTTGCAATTACAATTCCTGCACCCGGTAAGCAACTTTACCGCACTTCGGGCAGGCAGGCGCTGGTATTAAATGATAAAACAATGGTGTAAAAGCTGTTGTTTTCCTCGGAGCACTATTCTCCTCATGCACCTCTCTCCCTCTCTCCTGCTCAATGCCGACTTCAATCCAAGAAAGCCAATCTCGACGAAACGAAATCAACATAATGGCAAATGGAAGTACACAAGTGCACACTCCCAGGTAGTATCACTCGAGGGACGCGAAGGGTTGTGCAGCGGCAGAGCGTAAGTGAGTGATTTGGTAAAAGGATTTACCTTCAGCTTCCTTCCCTGTTAAAGCCTTTACTATTGGCGCCTCGGTTCTTTGGTGAAGCAAATGGGGTGTGCGCATTGCATATGGTGCCACCAACGTCGTCGTCGTCGAGGTCGTACCGGAGAAGGATTGCGAGTCGTTGTAGTCGTCGTCGACGGCGTAGGATTCTGCAACCGTTCGCATTCGCAGGTCGCAGGTGTTACTATCCGATGTCGATCGAATGGAAGAATGGCAGCAATCAATTGCTACTTGCGCACTTTTCTTACACCCTGTGGGAAGGACGGAGTGAAATCGATAAGCGGAAATGGGGGGGAGGCGACGTTCGCATTGACAGCGTAAGGGAATAGCGCTTCGGATAGCGTGGAGAATGTGTTGTTGTTGTGCTGCTGTGCCTCAACCGTCAAACCTTGTTACGTGTCAATTGAACGCGTTAAGGGTTAGGCCCAAATACGATTTAAAGCAGTTGTGCGTGAGGGGTGATTGATATTTTATGAGCGTTTAAATGGCTTGTTGATGCTGGAGTGAGTGAGAAATCTGTTACAAGAAAAAGTGCTATTCCATAATGTGAATTTCATATCCCCAGACACTTCTGATTTTCCCAATAAAGCCATCCATTTTATAAGCACAATTTAATCCCCCGTTTTTTTACATTTTACTTGAACGATTCACACACACACACACACACACACACACACACACACACACACACACACACACACACACACACATGCCTGCGATATTTCCCGAGTGTGTAATATCGCTAATTAAAATCACTTAATCGCACATCACACACTCTTCGTCTTGCGGATCGAATAAGGAGCGTGAGCAGCAGCCCCGTCATCATCCTGCGCCACCATCAACCAAACATCAACTACCAGTACTCCAACATATGTTGCAACATCCTGCGACGAGCCAGTGGCGCGCGGATGCGGACGGGTGTGTGAAAATCAATGTACCACCCCGCCAAGACGCCCACTCTTGTACGCTTGATTGCACCGTCGTCTCGATGGTGAAACCGATACACAGCAAAGTGGAAAACGATTCCTGCCAGAATTGAGCATGCCAAACACACACACACACACACACACACGGCACATGTGAGGCAGTGAAGTGCCGACTTGAGCACAGTGTCCCCGAAAACAATGTCACAGGAGGGAGAATAAATATTCTATTAGAATGTCAAATCGCGCCACTCGTTACGCCCTGCCACCGACGATAAGCAACTCCTTTCTTTTCTCTTCGACTTTTCCATTTCACACCCGGGCTCACTTGCCCGTGTTGTAAAATATGCATATTCTTGAGTAGGTGGCGGTAGCAAAAAAGGGAGAAACAGAGAAAAAAACCAAACAGCCACTAAACATGGAAAGGAAGGGCGTGTGTTTTTCATGACTTTTCCCATTCGCACCATGTATACTGGCAGGGTGTATTGAAGGACCTTAAAGGATCGCATTTTCACCGCCGGCATTGAGCCTGATGTACTGGTTCTATTTTTCGTTCAATAGCTTCCCCTCTTTCTTCCTTCCCTTCTTACCATCATACTAGTTCTTCTTCAGTGCAAGTGTTCGTCATATTGATGCTCCAGACACGTTAGAAGCTTGTCAATATTTTTCGCACCAGCAACAACACATTCCCACCGATGATGCTGAGCACGATGAAGCAGTTCGGGAAACTCTTCTTTTTATGCAAAAGACGCACAACTGATAGCGCTCCACCAACCAGAACCGAATGTGGGAAAACATGTCACACCAAGCGATCGATATCACAAAACTCCTCTAGCGAGTCCCTACGGCTTCTTTCGCTACGAACGCCAATTGACTGCTACTGAAGGGTGACCCTCGTGTGCGAGTGCGTGTGTGTGTGTGTGTATGCCTTGGCAAGCGGAAACGCAAACAAACGCGAGCGACAATTGGGAAGCAAACTTCCGGCGAATGTTTATTGCGAGCAAATCAGATACCGACACGAACGGGTTAGGATTTTTATTTAGTCTCTCCGTCCCTGCTCCGTCCTTACTTCCGGTACTTCCTGATACAATCGAGCAGTACGCGCTCTGGTTCCTCTATTCACCTGACTAAGTGTTGTTTCTTTTTCGAGTGAACGAAGAAAATACCGCAAAACAGTTTCTCGGAAAATTCGGATTGAATGTGTAGTGTTCATTTTACCGCTTTTTTGGCATCATTGGTAAATTGTTAGCCTTTCCGGAAGGACTCCTATTGGAATTGATTTATCCACTACCACCCCCCAACCAAAACCAAGCTGCCGGAGTCACTTTCCCGGACTCGAGTCAATCGATTTTCAAACACAATTCCACATTAGTGGATGAAGGATAAGTTTACTGGCCTTCACCGGGAAGCAGGGTTTGTTCCGAAAATCCTCCTGCTGTTGACTCTGTCTGGACATTGTTGTTCCGCAGTGTTTTCGAAACGATTGAGCCAGCAGAAAACCTTTTATTTTCATCCCACACACACACACACACACGCCCTTATACGGTTTATGTAACGAAAGGTGAAGCAATTCTAGCGGCCCGAAGGGAAACTCAATTGACATTATATCGGTCACAGATACACGTTGGCCGCAGACAAACGGAAAATGTAATCGATTTTCCAA
>AXCO02008081.1:0-16271 GCA_000473525.2 Anopheles melas
ACACACACACACACACACACACACACACACACACACACACACACACACACACACACACATACACACACACACTAAACGGGTTGCTTCCATGATGGTAAGATAATGTCCATGGGTTTCACACAATCTCTCATCTTGATTTTCTTATTTACAACTCATCCTTCTAACATACAAAAATACACGCACACATACATGCATCTACTCTTCATCTGTAACAAAACCACAAATCATCGCTAACGCACGGGATATGGTGATCCATCGCATGCATCATGATCTAGGGTTACCTAAACGTCCGAGACCGGCTAACAATAGGGCTCCTACCAAAGTTGACTGCACAAATAATGCCTTCGTGTTCACGTCAAAGAACGGTATCTTCAATCAATACCAAAAATGTGATACAGAGGGAGTGGAGATTGGCGTAATGTACAAGAGCAAGCGATCGAACGAAGGTTTTTGGTTTTTTTTTGTTTACCGATCTCTTTTTGTCTGTACTTTTTTTGTATGCGCTTGTTGGGCTAACCATACTGCTATACTAAATGCCTCCGATCGCGATCATTAACGTACTCAATTAACCAACCAAGTAGTCCAATATTAGGCACATTCTCGTCCGTAACAACAGTATCGTGTCAAAGGTGTCAAACTAACAATGATCCGCTTTCAACACCTCGTTAGCTACTCGAGTATCTAACCAATGCATTAGTAGGCACACATTGTTAATCATGCCATCAACAAAGAATTCCTACCCCAAAACACCCGCCGTTTGGAGTTCAAAATTTAATGCTTCCATTCGCTACGTCTTTCCTCTGTAAAGAACTCGACACTCGTCCAACTGTACCTCCACGAAACCCGGTAATCGAAGTGGTCATCAACGTACCGTCGATTAAGATCGTCGAAATTGGCGAAGACTTCCGGGCCGACTGTACAGCGCATCACGTCGTATCGCAGGTAAGAGGCCCCTTAAGTTTGTCTGATACTGGTGCGAATCGGAAACTAAGCCAGATCATCCCCTCGCACAGAGCCCGATCGATGTACAATGGACGCGAAAGAATGGACGCTTGCCGGACAGTGCCTACACGGACGGTGGTACGCTAGTGATTACGAACATCCAAATTAAGGACGGTGGTTTGTACGTGTGTAAGGCGAGCAGTGGTACCGAAGTCGTCTACAAGCAGGTCACCATCAACGTCAGCAGTAAGTGATCACTTTCCCAGCAAGATGGATTCCCTATGATAGCAACATTTCTGTTACCCTCTGTGCTATGTCTATTCTTCCCCAAGAACAAGGATCCGCTAAGCCGACAGTGCTGCTGTCGCAGCCATTCATCGACCAGGACGAGCATCTCTCGGCCGAAGTGCTCTGTACTGCCACCGGCTATCCCACACCCACCATTACCTGGGAACGAGTCGATCAGCCCCTGCCATACCACGCGGTCACCGAACGTGGACTGTTGCGTTTCAGCGCACTGCGACAGCAGGATGCTGGCACGTACCGTTGCGTTGCCCGTAACGACGTCGGTGAGTCCGATACCCTACTGACCGTGTACGTACGGCCAGCGGTTGGCCCAACCCTGCCGCCATCCTATCCCACGGAGATGGAGCGCGTAGAGATCTCGCCGAGCAGCTTCGACGGACAGCCGGGTGAGGTGATCCGGCTCATCTGTCGCTGCTCGCCGACGGCCCAGGTTGTCTGGAGCAAGCTGGGAGAGCGCCAGCTGCCCAGCAACGCGGACGTGCGGAACGAAATGCTCATTATCGAGCACGCATCGCAGGAGAACACCGGTCGGTATAGCTGTACCGCGTACTTCCCGAACGGACGCACCAAGACCTCCACGGTGGATGTAGTCATTGCCGATAACAATGTGCTACCACCGTCGAACAAGTAAGGAAATGCGTCGCACGATGAGCTTACGAGCTTAGAACGATGACAACCGTTGGCTCAACCGTCTTTCCATTGCAGGGTTGCGCCACGAGTGAATCCACTGAACAAAAACTACGTCGTACTGCAAGGGGCCGACTTTTCGCTTTCGTGTGAAGCCACCGGCACACCGTACCCAACGGTCAAGTGGACACTTAGCGGTAAGACGTTTGAAAGCAACGTCCAACAGAGCGGCAACGTGCTGCGCATCTTCAACGCCCAGCCAAGCAACGGTGGCGTGTACATCTGTGTCGCCAGCAACGAGGAGGGCATGGATCGTGCCTACACCGTCGTAGAAATTGATCGTAAGTACACGGGGAAAAAAGGGTTGTTTGATTCGATACGGTGGTAAGACAAGACCTTAACAATAACGCGTTCCAAACCTCTATTTCGTGTTGCAAGCTCTCGAAGCGATAACTGGTAACATTTGCAATAATCTCCAATCGCTAAAGAAAAATTTCCCCCCTCATTCACCAAATGCTTCATCGCAAATGATCACTTCTTTTCGCAGGTCGGGAAAAGCCTGTCCTCGAGATCTACCCGAGCGAACCGCAAACGATTAAGGTGGGCGAATCGGTGCGCCTGAGCTGCCGGGCTTCGGCCGGCGTACCGTACCCATCGATCACCTGGGTGCGCAAGGATCGTATGCCGCTGTCATCTCGCTTCACCAACGATGCGGAAGGAGTTATCACGTAAGCATCTGATCCGAACCGACACTCTCACTGTACAAACATCAAACCCCTTTACTCCACCACCCCAACAGGCTGCGCGATGCCTCGCTGGAAGATGCGGGCGAGTACGAGTGCCGGGCGGATAATGCAGCCGGCTCGGCCATACTGTCCACCACGATCGAGGTGCTGCAACCTCCGATCATTCGGCTGCAACCGAGCGAGAGCCACAAGATCACGGAGAACGACGAATTCACCATTCACTGCTCGGCAACCGGCAAACCGGCCCCGATGGTAACGCTGCTACCACCGCCGGCTGCCTCACGGTCGCACCTGCGCCAGCAGACCGAGGGACTGCGCGAGGTAACGCTGTACCTGCACCAGGCCGAGCTGAACGATGCCGGCACGTACGAGTGTACTGCCAAGAATGCGGCCGGCGAAGATTCCCAGTACCTGTCGCTGCAGGTGGACCCGAAACGGGGTGACGTCGGACCCCACGACGACGACGACAGGCCACCGTCGTACTATCCGCCGCGTCTGCCACCGACACGGCCGCCGGGCCCTTCCTCGCAACCGATCGCCTACACCTACAAGGCCATTCTCGGCGAGCAGGCGCACCTGATGTGCAACGAGGAGTTCCGCAGCACCCGCACCGAATGGCGCCGCAGCGATGGACGCCCCCTGCCGTACGGGTCGATCGTGCGCGGCGGCAATCTGACGATCGAGAGCACTGGCCACGATGCGGCCGGCATGTACGATTGCGTCACCTTCCCGTCCCCATCGCAGCCGGTCACGATAGTGCGCATCATGGTGGAGGTCATCTCGCTGCCCAAGATTAGCTTCAGCCCGCAGATGCCGATGACGGTGCGACCGGGCGACGCGGTGGACATCCTGTGCAACGTCACGAGCGACGTAGCGTACGAGGTGAAATGGCACCGCAAGGATAACCTGCCGCTGCCGCCGACGGTGCAGGCGTACGGTAACTATCTGCGGTTCAGCAGCATCGCGCCGGAGGATGCCGGTCGCTACTACTGCCACGTCCGGAACCAGTTCGGAGAGACGGAGAAGGCCGCCGAGGTGGTCGTTAACAGTAAGCATGCTTTCGTTACTTCTACGCCAGCGTTGAGGACAGAGTCCTGCAAACATCATCGCCTGATGTTCGTAAGCTAATCTTTTAACTGTCTCAACTGTGTTTCTCCAACTAGAAAATGAGCTCATGCCGGAACCTCCAATAGTGGGCAAGCGGTACCACCAGGCGTCTCTAGGTGCGGCGATACGCTTGGACTGTAAGCTGCCGGCTGGTGCACCGTACGTCAACGTGCGGGTAAGTTCAGTAAATAACCAAACAAAAGGAAAAACAAATAATGTGCCGCACCATGGACGCTAGTGACCGTCTGTAACATATATTTGCTGATATTGGATGTTTCTCAATGTCTTGTACCTCGTCGCAGTACAACTGGAATCGCCTGGAACGCACCCTCCCGCCAACGGCTAGGATTGTCGGCAACGGTAGAGAGTTGCACCTGTTCAATCTCGAGCCGGAAGATGCTGGTACCTACCAGTGCGGCATGTCCTATCCGGACGGCACGGTCGTGTACGATTCTATAGTGCTAACTGTCGGTAAGTATAAGTAGGCATCGCGCATTGTTTTACGCAAAGGAACCGGTAGTGTAGCGCACAACCAAACAAAGCAAATCCTTCGACGCAAACCCCAGATTGACAAGCGGTGGTGGTGGTGGGAGCTTTAAGCGAATCAAAAACACCCAGAAACAGTACACCGCGTTCCAACGAGCAGGAAGCGCACCCCAAGGCAAATGGGGAAAGCAAGACACGGGGAACAGGCAGAAGGCGAAACCAAATCGAACAGTTTTAACGCATCGTCTTTGGGGAGATCGCTTAAGGATCATGGGTTAGAAACTATCGTTTCCAATGCTGCTTCGATGTCTAGATAATCTTTCAAAATTTTAGCTACGCTTCGTTAGGTTGGAGTTGTTTCCCCACACCCAAAAAAAAAACAGCCCTGTAGAAGTAATTGTAAAAGATTCAAGCGCTATAGCGTAGTTTAAATTTTTAGAACAGCCAATAGCCTTCCTAGTACTTGACATCTTGGAACGTATGGAACGTAAGCACAGGACACAGGTCAGAGGTTAGATTTTAAATTAATAGATATTTTTATCGAGCATGCTGGTGTATCATTTCAACGTTCCAAGCAGAAGATATTAATACTGGACAGGGAACTAATTAATAGGTGTTTCGATCGATCGTGCGGTTTGCGAATCGTACTTTCATGAGCGTTCAGCTACATTTCTTTTGCCCACCCAGTGAATGTACATAGACAGTGACAGGGAGCATGCGGTTGAGTGAACGAAGGGGTTGTTCATATGATTCACTGCTTGAAGGGAGATGGCACAGGTTTTGTAATGCTTGGCCTTAAATGCCTTTAAACCCACCACGCATATGCTATGCGCTAAGGTAACAGGAAACAACAGCCTTCACTCCAATAAGTTACCACATATATATATATATATATATATATATATATATATATATATACAACAAAAATGATAACATTATGACACGAAGACGACATTCGTTTATATACCGCAACACAAAGCAAATCAAGTAACTCTCTAACTGCCATTCATAGTGAGGCAATACGACGGTATTAAGGGAGTGGGAATAAATAGTAGCGTCTTTTTACTATGGTGATTGATATTCCGTTTACAAGAACAACCAAATACTGCCACCCTGCCGTGTTTTAAAAGTACACCACATAAAAGATAAAACAAAACAAGCAAATCGTACATGCGCTTTGTGGCGTCAAAACTTTTACACATTTAGTACAGCACATACAAACAAACACACGCCCTCCTAGTAGTAAATCATAGTCAATCGTACGCAAACATAGTACACGTTGTCTTCACCTTCGGCTCGCGTGGGTCGGAGATTAGTATGCCCTTTCGTAGTAGCTGTAAGAGGTGATTAACAGTGCAGCATCGTGCAGCATCCGCATGTTTCCCATCGTGCTAGCAACACACTAGTAGAATTTTACTTCAACATGAGGATGCTCTTCCTCTGCCAGGCCTCAGAAAGGTTCGGTAGTTTCGCAGTGCGCCAGGCAGCGATCTTTTGCGGGCAGAAGGCAGCAAAACATTGTTGCGCAGCGCACTGGGTACTAGTAGGTTTATGACCCCTCCCCATCCGTACATACTGCAACATGTTACTAGCATACGATTACTGCAACCCACTCTCCTCCCTCTTACCCTGTTCATGCACACCAACACATGCCAACACACACACACACACATACACACAAGCACACCGTATTCTTATGTATGTACTTGTTTAAACATTGCGCATAGAATCATAGTGTTATGAATGACTAACCGCCTACAAATGTTGAGCTGTTGTTTGTACCCCGCACACACACACACACAAACCCCTTCAGCTATACTTAGATGGTAGTAAATGCAGTAAAGGGAACCGGCCAGGCGTAAGCAAAGCCTTGGAACGTACACAATAAGGATAACAAGCAGAACACAACCGGAAATGGGACAATAAAATAACAGACCAATATTACTAATGAAAAATCATCACCGATCTCGCCCAGTCTCTCTCTCTCTCTCTCTCTCTCTCTCTCTCTCTCTCTCTCTCTCTCCATCTATCTCTCTTTCTGTCTCTCTCTCTGTCTCACACTCTTACTCACTTGTTGTATCAATCTCTCTCTTCACTGTTTTCCCTGTTTCACCTCATTGCTTTCGAAACATCCAACGATCACCGCCATCCACTGTGAGTGATCTATTTCTTGAACATGAAATGGCACAAAGTCTTCCAGCTTGGCAAAGAAATTAATCACTTCGGTCGGTGTTACGTTGATGCAAAATTTAGGGTACCAGCACTAGAGATGTCCTGCGAACGATCGAACGATTTCAGTCATTTGTAGTGTTTGTTCCTCCTCCTCCTTGTCAATTGGTAGTTGCTTATTCATCACTGTGCACCAACAAACAACAGATTTTCACCAACATCTGCCGATAACATTGCAGAGCCCCTCGCCATGGCACTTCCTTGTTACTGTTTTCACAACGTGGGTTTGTTTGCCCCTGTCGGTAGTGTCCCATAGATGCGAGATGAGTTTGTTATGTGTGCACTTGTATGAGGGTAACCTTATGTGTGTAGCTTTGAGTGTGTGTGTTTTGCTACTACAGCGTGGCAATCATCATCATCATTATCAGCATCACATATACGCTTGCTGCGCCAAGTGCTGCGAGTGCTGCTGCGTGACACATGCACGGTATCCCGTCCATTTGCAATCTTAGAAACACACACACGCACACACACACACGTTCATAGTGACACACACCCACCCATGAGCACTAGCAGCACGACGCACCGCCAACAACTCACCTTCACTTGTGTCACCGCACCAACGCCTGTCATGCAAGACATCTTCACCCACTACTTCCACTTAGCGCCGCACTTAGTCGAATACTGCCACCGGCCCAATTACGTTTCGGATGATCCTGATTCGGCTACCAGCACCGTATGCACGATTGTATGCCAAACCAAAAATTGAAGCTGATCAAAATTCAATTTCGCTCCGATGCAGTATTTGGTGAATGCAACACAACACTTTCACCCGCCACATCTTTTTGGCTTGCAAAAAAAAAAAAAAACGTTTAAAAAACCAAAACAAAAATCTTTGAAATTCCCAAACGATTGATCCGTTACGGTGCGTAATCATTTCCGTTCGGTTCCTTCCACGATTGCTCACAAACAATCTTCGCGTGGGCAATAGGTAGAGATAGATTGAATGCTACCACCGGTTCGCCGACACCTGCGCCGGAACTGTGCGCACCGAGCACGTGCGGCGATGGCGTCCTGTGGCTTTGCCGCGCCAGTCCGGCCCGGTGCAATGGCACCTTCTTCATGTGCTGCGTACAGTACGATCGGGCGCGGCGCGTCGGCGACCAAGAGCGGACGATGGTGCCCCGGTTGGGACGGGCCGATGATACCAGACCCACGGTCAAGGATGCTGCGACGGTGGCGGATGTCCGGCGTCCGCCGCCGCACCGACTTCTACCACCAACGCACCATCATTTCGGTTTGTTATTATGAATATGACTTTTCCTTTTTTTCCCCGCCCTTTTCTTTCTCCCTGTCTATCTCCCTGTCCGTCTGTCTGTCTGTCTGTCTGTCTGTCTGTCTGCCTGTCTTTGTTCCCTTTACCTGTGCCAAACCCCCCACTAGTGCCTATTACTTATCCGTATTTATCCGTGCAATTTGTAGTAGCGCACCCAAACTAGCAGTGGTAGTTGACGTCGTAGTTAGTCCCGCGTCCACCATGCTGTGTCAGTGTCACTACCGAATCTCGCCATCAACATGCGAAGCCAACAAGGGCGACCGTACTTGCCAGCTACTCCGCAAACTGTGTCGTGTTAGTCGTGCGCCGTCCGTCCAGGCGTGTCAAAATTCCAAATTCCACCTCGGAACCTTAGATGGCCCTACGTGCCGAGAGCACGTAGTGTGTGTGTGTCTGTGAGTGCCCGATCGTGCTCGCTGCTAATCGTAATCGGAATACCATATCTCGGAGACATTTGCGAGCAGTTTCGGTGGAGTATCTACGCCATTTCTTCATCCAACTTTCGCTGTGTGTGTAGCTTTCATTGTGTTTCCCCCTGTATGTTGTGTGCGAGTGTGTGTTTACCTAAGTGTGATTAGCAGAGTAGATGTTGTTTCGTGTTTATTTCGCTTGCCTTAATCGTTCATACGTTCCGTTCGATGTGTTCCTCTTAAAGCTGGAACTCCCGAAGAGAAGAGTTCGGAGTTCCTGTGTCCTGTGGTATATTTCACGCGCGACAAACGGATGCGTGTACTAACTCGTTGTCTATTCACACGTAGATTTACATATTGTTGCTCTACGTTCAAATTATTCCCATAAGAGCGATTTTGTATCGTATTGCACTTTTTTGCACCTGAGTTTAAACTCCTCAACTTCTAAGAATTGTGAAGGGTCTTTTTGAAGAGATTGGAATGTTTTGTTTTCCTTCTGTACGTAAATACACCATTCCTGGAAGCATATCAACCAAAACAAATGCGTTCATTTTTAAGTAGTATTTTTCTATCGTAATGAGCGCAGCGGAGCTTGGTGAGCGCATGGTAGCTCCACACAGAGCGGACAACGTGTGAAATCCTTTCCAATATATCGATTAGTAATTGAAAAACAAATGAAACAGTCACGAATTACCTCTAAAAACGCTGATTCGTCTATTAAGCGCCGCATTAAATTTCCGCTCATTTCGCTCAGTGTGGAGCAACCAGAGTTTTGCTGCAGAGCGCCCACACTCAGCTCTTTCGTTCGCTACCCCAAAACTAACTGTAGAGCGCAATATTACCCTATTGTGTATAATCCGTTTGTTTCAAGCCCAACCAAATTCCAATGCACCACAAATTCGATGATATCTGACGGTATGTAAAACAGTTTAATTTGTCCCTTCCGTTTGCTTTTCATGTGTGTGAGTGTGCGTACGCGTCTGTGCGTTTTTAGGCTTTTTTTCCAGCAGCTGTGAAAACATGCTGTTTGGTGGAAAGGAAACATCTTTCCTGATACTCCTTTCTATTAGCTGCTGTGCTTTTCTTCGTCTGTCTTCTATTTTTTTTCTGTGCTTTTGTGTGTGTGTTTGTGTTTGTCACAGTTAATAGACGTTTTTGTCTGTCGCAATTGTTTTACTTTCTCAAAATAATTCCGTTTGTGACACTGTCCTACTGTAGCGTCTAGCTTTCTTTTCGTTTGTCAATCACTTTTACAACAACGCTTTATCTGCTCCTTGTGTGTGTATCAAATGCGTTCTGCACTGTGTTAGTAGCAAAAGCCAATCTGTCAACATTTAGCATCACAATTCTACGAAACATCCTGGTTTCTTCTCTGGTTGAGATGTAAAAAAACAGAACAGAACAAAGACGAAAAATCTCCTTGACTGTGCTAGCTTTATTGTTAACCGTGACGTTTCTAACCCATGCCTTAGCTAACCCATCATCTATGCCAACTCGTGTCCGTGCGTGCTAATAATCCATATGAACCATATCTACTAACTGTACGGTTGTGGGTTACTAACTAACGATCCATGTCTAACGATGGGAACGGTGTGCTAATCAATTAGTCGGGAAGGTGGATATTTATATCTAGTCTAATATCAAGCTGGTAGAGAAATAACAGGTGGTAGAAAATAAAAAAAAAGAGACTCATAGATTTGCGTAAGCAGAAATAAATGAAGCAAAAAAAAACAAAGATTAAAAACACAGAACATGTGTGCCACAAACGCCAGTAGTAGTGAATGTTATAAAACCACTATGTATCGAACAGCCTTAGTAACCGATTTGCAGCACAACGTGCCGGAGGATTGCGTGTGCCACGATTGCGTACCCAAGGCTTCGGGGCACACCTCTCCCTGGTGGAACATCAATGCACTAACTAATTCGTGTGCTGTTCTCCCATTTTCAATACCTCAATACTCCGGCACAGCTCCAGAGTCGCTGCCCGTGCTGCAGCTCGAACCCTCCCGCTCGATGGTACGACCGGGCGAGTCGCTCGTAGTGGATTGCAGCTCTTCGGCCGGCACTGGGGTACCGATCAAGTGGGAGAAATCGGACGGAACGCCGCTACCGTACAACATCCACGTAAGCATTGAGAGCGCAATTACAAAAGGGTAAGGGATCATGCGGATGGGCAATTGATGATGGCACTTTTTCTTCTTATATTCCCACCAACAGCAAGAAGGAAACCGACTGTACATACAAAATGCGCGCGAAGATGACTCCGGCACGTACACGTGTGTGTGCTTCACCGAGGACGGTTTGCGCTACGTTTCCGACTTCCAGCTGGAGGTGGAGGAGAACACGATCTCGGATGTGCTGCCCCGCAGTACGTCGCGGATGGAGTTTGCCGAGCGGGGCACTACGGTGAAGCTGCAGTGCAACACGGACCTGTATCCGACCACCTACCAGTGGTCACGCATCGATGGCGAGCTGCCCAACGATAGGGATACGCATGGTGTAAGTGTTCTAAAGCACCGGAACGAATCTGGTATCGCTCTAACCGGGAACCATCTCTATTCGCAGTCCATTCTAACGCTCACGAACGTGCAAGCCTCGGACGCCGGCAAGTACGTCTGCTCGGCCAAGCACGGCGGCCAGTCGGCGAACGTTGTCATCACGCTGGTGGTCAACAACGTGATCCCGTTCTTCCCGCAGTCGCCCCGCAGCTACATGGAGTTCAAGTCGTTCGATAACGTGTACTCCAAGTTCTACTTCGAGGTTTCCTTCAAGCCGGAAAAGATGAACGGGCTCATACTGTACGCGTCGCAGCGCCGCCCGAACCAGGACTACATCTCGCTGTCGCTCCGCAACGGCTACCCGCAGTTCCGCTTCAACTTTGACGGCCAGCAGGTGGTGCTGCAACCGGAGAAACCGGTGCACATGGGCCAATGGCACACGGTGAAGGTGAATCGCGTGCGCAACAACGGTTTCCTGCTCGTGGACGACCAAACGCCGGTCAACTTCCCGGACAGGCTGAAGTTCTACGGCCTTAACCTGGACGATCATCTGTTCGTGGGCGGCGTGCCACAGTTCGACCAGGTGCCGGCGTCCGCCGTTGAGTACAAGGAAGGCTTCGTCGGATGCATCAGCCGGCTGAAGCTGAACGACCGGGAGGTACAGCTGTACGAGGACGCACTGGAAACGGTCGGCATCACGACCTGCGAGCCGTGCGCCGACGATCCGTGCAAAAACTTCGGCACGTGCCTGGAGGCGCAGACGGCCCAAGGGTACAGCTGCACGTGCCGCGATGGGTACACGGGCACGAACTGCCAGCACGAGGGCGACGGCTGCAGCGACGATACGTGCGGCGTAGGTCGCTGCGAGGAGACGGACACGGGACCGGAATGCTACTGTCCGGTGCACAAGACGGGCGACCGTTGTCAGTACACCGAACACTACACGGACGCAACGCTTGCCTTTAAGGACGGCAGCTATGCAGCATACGAGTGAGTGTTGTCCAAAGTTGGTTTGTTGGGACCTTCACACTGAATTTCGAACGCTTTCGGGGTTTGTTTTTTTTTCAGCAAATTCCAATCGAAACGAAGCATCCGCTTCCGCTTCAAGCCCGACTCGCTGGAGAATGGCATAATGTTCTATGCGGCGGAGCACGAGCAAGGATATGGAGATTTCATGGCCGTGCTGCTGAACAATGGTTTCGTTGAAATACGCTACAGTGTAGCCGGAAGTACGTTGCGATTATGAGCGATGCACTGAGTCACAGCATTTAACCATGGCATTCTGCATTAACTTCCCACTCGTCCCACAGAGATGAAACCACTGATCGTACGATCGACCGTACCGGTCGAGGCGGGCCAGTGGCATACGGTGTCTGCGGGACGCACCAAGGCCGGTATCGGATATCTGCAGGTCGACGATGAGGCCGTCAACAACGAGATGTCCAACCGCAACACGCCGATTCTGCTGAAAACGAAGGTGTACGCCGGTGGCTACGATAAGCGTCTGCTGCTCAGCCAAGAGATTGGTGTACGACGCGGTTTTGAGGGTTGCATTGCCGAGGTTAGTACATGATAAGTAGGGACTAACCATATTCTTTGATTTTTTGGCATGTTGATTAACCAACCTATGTGCCTTTCGTTCGCTTTACTTTGCGCAGCTGGAAACGTCCGGCAACAAGCTGAACATGATCGACGATATTCGCGACTCGGCGAACGTTTACCACTGTGGCCACGCGGACGGCCATCAGCCGGATCCGATCGACGTCGAAAGCCCCGTCACCTGCCGGCCGGGCCGCGGCGGATACGATTGCGACACCGTTACCGACATCTGTCTCGACCAGCGCCCGTGCGAGAACGGTGCGCTCTGCCAGACGCATGCGGGCGGCCAGAACTATACCTGCACCTGCGAGCCCGGCTATCTGGGCCAGCGGTGCGAAACCCAGTACACGGACATCGTCGCGTCCCGGTTCAGCGGCAACGGCTTCATCGAGGTCAGCCCGAAGGCGTTCAAGCACAGCGAAAGCCAGATCACGACCGAGTTCGCGATCATGTTCAGCGCGTACGAGCCGAACGGGCTGCTGATCTGGTACGGCCAGCGCAACGGTGAGGAGTTCCTCGGCAACGATTACGTCGCGCTGTCGCTGTCGAACGGCTACGTCGAGCTGACGATCCGCATGGACGGGCAGGAGTCGTACGTGCGCAACAGCGATGTGTACGTGGTCGACAACGAGCGGCACGTGGCGCTGGTCCGGCGGGAGCGCAACCAGTTCCATCTGCAGGTCGATTCGCTGACGGTGCACGGTGAAACGCGCCCGACCGGCAAGCAGACGATGGAAATACCCGGCAGCTTCTACGTCGGTACGTAACGAAAGCGGCAACCGTGTCCGATCACAATGTTTTGCAACGTGTGAATTTAAAACCACTGTACGTTGAATTCCTTCATTCTAGGCGGTGTTCCGGACGTGGAACGCGTTACCGGCAATCGGTTCAACGAGAGCTTCAATGGGTGCGTCTTCTCTGTGGAGAACAATGAGGGCAAGGCGATCTTACTGCGCGACTTTACCATCCGAACCGTCAACGTGGACGTGTGCGATGAGTAAGTATCGCTCCTAGATCTCTTTAACTTTCCAGCAGATTAAAGCACAATCTACAACGCATTACTAACATGAGTCGCACTTGCAAACGCATGCTTTCGAATGGATCCGTGGTAACTATCTCTTAACACTGACGCGCTTGCGCCATACAGTCCGTCTTGGATACCTTCCTCACTGTTATATACCGATTTCGACGACATGGGCGACCCTTTGGGTCCCTATGAGTTTGATAAAATTGAGGAACCTCCACCAGTGCACATTATCTATCCCCGTCCGTTCAACGGTGCTCAACGGTTTAGAATGTCATTAGCGTGCTGGACTAGCACACTAGTGATACAGCTGGCGGTGGTCTTATTATGCCATTCGCTAGCGACAAGCTGTCATGCGTTATGAAACGTCTATGACCCAAAACTTCCATAGACACCGTTAACGGTGATCCTAGCTAGAGCCTACATCCTTATCCAATTCATCGCACAAGATGGCAAAACACATCACTTGTACATACTAACCTTCACGTGCCGTTATAGTACTGTTTGCGCAAACCATCACTGCTTTGTTAGATGTACATCGTTCTGTTCTGTCCTGTTGCACGATCGGTTGAAAGATCGTTGGATCAGTTTTGCCGTAGTCAATATCTATAGACGCGGGTGGTTCGCGTGGTGAACGTTACTGGCGAGCTACCGTTTTATTCCCATGTTATCGCGACCGGGCTATGTAGTTGTTGTAAACTTGCCGCCAGGACTGATGGACCACAGGTTAATGTTAATGTTTTGGTGAACGTGTACATAAATGATCGTTAATGTTATGCCTGTTTCGTAATGCCTTCCTTTCGCGTATACTTATTTCATCTGTTAAGATCGGCTTCCATCTAACTTTTGTTTCAATTTGTGGAAAATTGTTTACTTCACATGCAATGAATTCTCCGCAATTTATTATTATCCTATCAATATGACGCTCACAAGCCCGAACATATTGTTTAAAATACACTGTTGAACGCATAATTGCGTGGCTGAAGAAAAAGTCAATTATAAACATATCGTTACTCTCCTCACCCCCAAAACATTGCGCGATGTTGATAGTTCGTTTCATTATGGCACCCAAGCAACATTTCAACAAATAAACCTCTTTCTTTAACCTCTAGGTTCCCCTTACTATTCAAACAAACAACGAATGTAAATAATACACTATCGATACACGACCATTAACATATCGCAATGATAAGCTATCTTATAAATGTAAATTAATAGTCAAATTTATAGGCAATTTACTAAATATAAAATCAAAACGGGACACTCTATCGGAACACCAACCAAAATCAAACGAAAAGCTCACTCATCTCGACTTATCTTGGCTTTGATAAGCAACGATTTACTAACTTCCACTCCCAATTCGCAGACCCAATCTAGGAACGGATCCACCAGTGGTGTAAAAACAGAAAAAAACGAGCGTAGGGGAGGAGGCCGCAGGAGCTTCTCGCTATGGGGCCACCAACGAAACAGCGGTACCCACCTTCACCCAACAAAAGGATGAACCGCTCTAGAGGGTGATGTAAGTCGAGTGACAAAATAACCAACTGCTCGGCTGGTTAAAGGAGGGAGTTGAAAAGTTAAGCAGGACTAAAATGAACAGAAAAATAACACATAAAAAATACTAAAACTGTATCGTATACCTATAGAGAAGCGCAAACGAATGCACAGTGAAGAGAGGAAGCAAAATGAAAAAAAAAAACACGCGTACAGTAACGAACAACGAATGTGCCAAATAAATGTAGTATTTATGTAAAAAAAAGGAGAACAACAATTAAATAACGAAAAGCGCACAGTCAACGCTCAAACTCACGCGCTGAGAACAAGACAGCCATATTTGTTTGTTTAACACCACCACATTTGTCAATGCAATATAAATGAAGCACACACTCAGTGCACGGTGGCAGAGAACTGCGTGGCGATACGTGCACTAAGGTTTTTTTTAGCACTGCCAACTTTCGTTTCCCACAAGATATAATGATTTTGCGCTACAATGTTTTGTTTCAACAACACCTTCACACTGTGATAGTGTACCGACCATAGCAATGTTAAATATGTTTCACTCACAAAACAAGTCAAACAAACCACTGCGCAGTGATTGTGTTCATCCGTTTAGACAAATCGTTTAGGTGCAGTATCTCACCACCATGTTGTTACTAGCCTTGTAATCTTGGCCTCGTAAGCCAGTTTATGTTTTGAGCAAGAAGTAGCGTCCTGCCGTTTCGAAAAGGTGGCGAGGATACTTCTCTACTACTTCCAACTAACTGCCCGCTGGAATGGTCTTCATTTCTATACACTAAGTGCTTTCGATATGTTTAAAAACACGAAGATACGAGCAAAACAGATAGGAGAGATTAAATCAAACGATGTTGAACATAATGTAGCCCTTTCACAATACGACAAGCGGGCGTAAGGCGGCCTGTGCAACTGTGGAACAACCCGTAACTAAGCTATAATTTGTCACTCGTTTATTTTCCTATCAATTATGACAATAAAATGAATAGTCAATGTAAGCATGCGGCGTAGTTTTTTTTGTAGGTTCCACTATCCGAAACGAAACACAAAGTAAGTATTACGAATACAACAAGGAAAGACAAAATTGATCATACTTGTGTGTTTGAAAATGTAACCCAGCATCATATTTGAGGGAATAATTGTTAGAGTAGGTTCCGTGGTACATTCAGCAACTAGCACGACATTAAAACATGCCCGTTATAGATTCAAGCCCCGTATGGACCGTGTTCCCTAATAGGTGACTGATTTGAGACCGATACAAACAGTTCTGAACCAAGTTGTAGATCGCAAAAGTCGTATCTAGTGATGTGCTCTCTGGAGCGCACCCACGACGCCGATCCGACTCCAACTATTGTTAGTCCAATCCCGACTCCGGCAAAATGGAACCACTAGATCCGCCCGGAGTCGGAGTCGTCCGGAGTTGTCCAGAGCCTTCCGGAGTCGTTCGGAGTCGTTCGGAGTCGTCCGGAGTTGTCCAGAGTCGTTCGGAGTCGTCTGGAGTCGTTTGGA
>AXCO02008082.1:0-13830 GCA_000473525.2 Anopheles melas
TAATTTTTTATCGAATTGAAAGGTTTTTGATTATTTTAGTTTTTAGACATTAAAGTCACAATTTTAGTTTTTTTTAATCAATTTCATTTGAGCAAATCTACCTTTTATTGCTTTTGATCGTTTTACATTTTCTTGAACATTAACTGTCAGATTATTTCTCTCAAATTTTTATTGTTTTTGATCGTTATACGTTTTCTTGAAATTTTGTCAGAACTCTTGTCAGTTGTTTTTTTTTTTTTATTTTTGTATTTTAAATATATCGCTTGGGATTTGCTTTTTGAAAAGGAACCAAAAAAACGACAAGTTTTGAATGCTGATACAATTTTTCAACATTGAATAAAACATGGATTTTAAGGCGGATATTTTGCAAACCAGAAGCAATTTTTTGACTTTTTGAACACATTTTTGGTGCTAATAAATTATATTAATTTTATTTTATTTTCTTTCTTTCCATTTCCCAGGGAGGGCTGCTTCGGAACGGACTACTTCTTGGCCTGCGTAGAAGCACTGTTTCTCGAGGAGGAGAAGGAAAAGTTCATGAAATGGCGCGAAATGCTGGGCAAGAAGAAGTAAGCGAAGCGTTTCGAATGGATCGACACCGATAGAAGAAGAAAAAAACAACAACAACAAACGCAGTCGTTGCAGTGTGACACTTTTTGCTTCTTGTTTTGTGAGCAACCATACTCCCACTATCTCCTACATGGGACCTGTAGGATGGATGCTCTCACCGTACAGTATGTGCTAGTGGGGTTTTCCCACCCCCCGAAACAATGAGTGCAGAATGGAACTAAACCATCTATAAACATAGTGTACACGACCGTAAACGCTTGGATCCTCTTTTGTGCAGTGCTGGGAAACGTTATTTATGCTTAAGTACTTTTTGCGCTTGTAAAATATTATTACTATCCCAATTACTATTATCGCAGAGCACACACAACATGACTCAACATACATCAAAACTCAACAAAACAAAACGCAAAAGCAAAACAAACAAACAACGGCTTCTGTTTGCTTCCCCGAGCCTGTGTTGAAAACAAACTGGAGGGAAGGAGGGATAGCGCTATTGTTGGAAATTACATCTGTACATAATTATTTCACATAAAGAGAATCAAGAGTACATGTGCTAGTTAAAATTAAAAGCTAAGGGCAAAGCAGGAACAGAAGAGATGCTGTGTATGGTTGGCCACTACAGTATAGGGAGCGAGTATGTTAGAGCGAGGGAAGAAGTGTTGGCTAAAAAGGGCAAGGACTGTGTAGAAAGCGTAGCATTGCTAGGCGGTTTGGCGGACGGTATATAGGAATATGTATGATTGCGACAAAAAAGAGGTATTTATTTTAATCCTTAATGCGAGGAATAAGAAACGGTAATATAATTTTATTTTCAGCCTATGACATACAACGAAACACTGTAAAACGAATCAATTAAACCTCCTTAATTATGTAAGCGGCGACAGTGAGCAGATTAACTTATTTAGTTATCAGTGCATTGCTAAGACATTTGAAAACAAACAAAAACAACAACAACAAAAAAAAACAAAGAACGTTGAGAAAAGCGGTAAAGCATAGGATGAAAACAAGGAGAGAAAAAAAAACATTGCTGTGAGAGGAGTAATTACTAGTGAAGGCATAGTAGCGCACAAGCAAGTACGGAACTGAGGACACAGAGCAGCGAAACTAAATGGCACAAAGAGTGGAAACAACATCATTCAGAAGAAAACAATTGCAAGGATCATTGAGTGCGAATTAGGAAGAATTGTAAAGCGAAAGGCGAACCGGCGACGAGCTGGGTGAGGAAGCGAGTGCGAGCTGATAATGTTGTGTATGGTGCTAAGCTGTGTCAAGTGGGGAAGGTAATGGTCGTCGCCTAGATGATAGCCGTTGGCCATTGCCATTCCCCAAATCCTGCACACACGTTTGCTACAGAGGACAGAGTGGTGGTTTGGCATGTAGAACAGACACACACACACACATTGGAAATCGGTACGAAGCAATTCCTACAGGAGGGAAAGTTTGTTGCCTATTTTGATTGATTCTGTGCTTTTGATTGATGTTTCCCTTTGCTCTTCTTTACTTTTGCGTTCAAGAAGATCCGACAAGGTGTAACATCGCTGTATCTTTTTCTTTTGTTCGAAGTTTTGAAGCAAAGCTCCATTAGTGGAAGGTCAAGTTCGACTAACCACCCTCCCTCGTCAACCAGGGAGTGTGATGATCATCTCCCCATCTCAACGGCTTGTGTAAAATGTGTATTTATGTTTTCAGCGAGGCACAAGGAGAAGCGAGAATTATGTATGTTCTATATATTTGAAATCTAGTCCAGAAAGCACACACACTATCTTTTAGTTTTTATTCTAATGCTATATTATTGTAATAGCGTGTGTGGGCACGTGTTGACCCGGTAAACATGCTGATCACACATAGAGTAAAACACACGACAATGGATTAACACTGAACTGAACAGAAGTGAAAACAAAAATACCGTCATACATACACCAATATACACAATTTTCCATGTTTCCAGTACCGATTGTTATAGTTTCGTATTCTGCGCGCCAGAATTCAAAAAATTCAAAAAATACAAATCATCATCCAATTGGAATACAGTTTTGAATTAAAAAAAAACACATACATCCACACAACCGAATAAAACGTGTTGCTGCTTACTGAACGATCCAATGACGTATATAAGAGCTAATCACATCGTGACCGATATTGTTTTTTTTTGTTCGATAGTAATGTTTTAAACACCAACCAGCGAAGGAAATCAATTTTGACATTCCTTTCTAGACAGTATTTTTCTCCAACTATGAAGGAATAATTTTCGTTATGCTATTTTTATCGTTATCACTATCTCGTACAGCGCTTAATTTAAGTTTTTTTGTTTGTTTGTTTTCTGCTTCCATCCCAGAGATCCCCCGATCAACACTTGTACATCCACAAAGCCGAGCAAAAAGTAAACTTTTTCTTATATTTTCTTCTTCACAACTCTGGAAAGGTAACGGCAAAACCATATAGACGACACAACCCAGTTGGGTTGAATGAGGAATTTTTATACAGATCGTTTGATTTAAACAATGGTGGTACCTCTTCACAACCAGTTGAGCTAATGTGTGTAGATAAAAAAAAGAAGCACAAGTCAGTAATAAGTACTGCTCCGTGTAGCGGACAGAATACCTATATTTGTAAAATCGTATCTAAAAGATACATACCAACCAATGCAAATGGACAACATGAGAGCAAAAAGCAAAAACACAAACGATCCTGAACCAGTTGACTAGCGTGTAGTACACACCACATTCAAATGAGCCACTTCGTCGTATGGTCTAATGTACTGTTATTTTGGAGCAAACAGCAAACCGCTTTGTAAAACTGTTAGATAAACAGATGGTATACTTAGTAAGCACCTCCCAAAAGCAAAACAAAAAATTTCAAAAAAAAAAAAAAAGTAAATGTAATAAGCTTACCCACACAGTGGAGATGTGTTGCTACTAGTAGGTCTAGGGAAATGGAAAGGAAAACTTTTGGTGTACATTTCATATTCAAAACAAACGTAAAATGAACCGAGAAGCCAACACAATACGATGAAATGGAAGAAAACTGTTTTAACAAACACAATTCAAACAAATTACAGCACGCGCGTACGCTCGTGGCGCAGTGTTTATGATAAAGAAAGAGATTCAAAACACTAAGCTACTAATATGATAGCAAACAACAATATAAAGTTAAATAAAGTACAGTGGAAGAAATCATAAAATAAAACATGAAGAATGTAAACTCGTCGATGTAACCACCACTGGTGTGAAATTATTTATCTGTTTTACAGCAGTTACCAAAAAATATGTCACAGTTTTACAGAATTGAGAAAAAAATATTTTGCATTCTTAAACACTAACTCTACTAGCTACGAGTAGCACGATTGAGCACATCACTATTTTGTCACTTTTTGCTTGTATCACGAAATAATGGAGAATTCCAAATGGCATTTTTTCGCTAACGATACGAATGCAAAGTATGTAGATGATTACGATCATGACGATGACGATACTGCCCGGGAGTGGTGCTTCCGAAATACTATTGCCTCCTTTTTGCTGTAGCGTGGCATTCCTTTGGAATTGAATTAATTCTCACTGATGATCGTCTCCATGTCGTACACGTCCATAATACTTTCCATTATCTCCCAATGCTGTTCGCGCGTCAGTTCTGGGCAGAATATCTAACGATGTAAAACACAGATCATGAAATGTCGATCGATGCATTGCCGGCCCATTGCAGCAGCAATTTGCAAATGCAAACTTACATTGTACCAGCGAGTGGTCTCATCCATTTCGTCCATTAGTGGGACCGGCACTCCATACACTTGAAATGCCAGCGCAAGGCAGCACACGGCCGTATGGGCCGGTTTGTAGTCGAGAATTTTGGGACTGTGGTGAAAATCCTGCAGAAAGGATGCGGCAGCCCTAGCAACGGGCATCGCCTGCCAGACCTGCGCTCCGAACTGATCTTGCAGCGATTTCATGTAGTGCAGCATGTACTTGTGCGGATGCACTATCGTCATGTCGAACTTGAGCACGCGCGCAATGAACAGCTCGGCTTGCACGATCGTATCCCACATCGACCAGTACTCGTCGCACGGTTCTAGCGGCGGGGCACCACGGTGGATCGTGTTGTGGGCCACGTTAATAACATCCCGTTTCCTTACTTTGTCGTCTTTGATTTTACCGGCCAGGTACAGACAGGAGCATGCGATCATCTGCGGAAAATGTGTACAAAAAGTGGACTCAATACCGGGCGTAACAACACTCTGTTATGTAGCAACCAGTCGATCAACCAGTTTGAACCAGTTTGTTGGGGTAGATAGGTAATTGGCTCGCTTCGGAAAGCGCTTGCTGCTCAAAGGCGTCTCGACTTGTTGGACACACATAATGCGTTGCGGAGCAAAGCGGGCTGCACTTTAAGGGCCTCTCCCCGTTAAGCCTTTGCAACAGTCATCCACTTGAAACTGCTTGAGTATTCTAAAGCGGAAAACAAACAAAACTACTCCCTTTCATTTATTGTTGATACTCACATACGGATCGTATTCCGTGTCGTCCAACTCTCGGAAGAATCGATGATACAAAATTGCTGCCGTGGCAGAAGTGAGCGGTTTCATTTCCAACTTTTGAGCACATTCAAATATAAACCTTGCGGGCATTTCCTTCAGCGTTTGAGATCTATTACATTAAAGGTTTTGTTTAAAATTCGTTCACAAGATAATATTCGCACGCCAATGGTCTATTTCAATAATGGCCTTACCTATAGTTGACCAGTATTGGTTGCTGAAAATCATTCTCTCTTCTTCCAACCTCGGTGAGATTGATGTTGTTCATTTGCATCATCACTAGGCTTGTCTATTAGGCTTGACTGACTTGGGCGAACTGCGGACTCTCGCTGCAGAGTTCAACTTTCTAATTCAAGGCAAACCGGAGATGCTGCAAGACTGGGTATTCCTCGCAAGACAACTTCGTCTATGAAGTGGGACACAGGCACCAACTCGACACGCGAATTGAGATTTTTGTTTTGAGAAAAGATGACGATGAATACTATACGGAACTATAGACACTGGGTGAGAATTGGCGTCCACTCGCCTCAATTTAGGGCGAAAATATCTATGTACGATGCTAAGTTCAGGGACCAAGGCAAGCAATTCAACACACACTTCTCTTCTTAGCGGCTTTTTGTTTGTTTGTTTTTGTTTGCTTGCAAACTGTCAATGATTGGACATATCAATCAATGGACGACCACTGTGCGTTGATGTTGTTTACACACAAGCTACGGCCAAAGCTAATGAGAAAGAAAGGCTTGGCTGGATATTTCCCGTTGATTTGTTTGGAAATTAAATAATTAATTGCAATTAATTGATCAATAAATTGTGGGCAATTGTGACAAATTTTCAAATGTCTTCGTTAATTTAATGATAGAGCCGAAAGACTATTTTCTCATATTCTGTTACAAAATCATTTGTTCTAAAAAACTGTCTTCTGTACATATGGTTTAAATTTTTAGTACTCAGGTAATTTTTGCTGTAGTTTACTGACCAGTGCGGCGTTGAGCTAATCACTTCCAACTTTCGCATCGTAGTAGAATTTGAAATATTTGCATTTTTATATTTCAATACAGTAGAACGCTTATCCGGAGGCGGATTAAGCGGCGGGCATGAATTTGACAGTTCGACAGGTCAATCGTGGCGAATATTTTCTGGAATGGTCAGGTTGGCATTTATTGATTATTCAGCTGCCTAGTGTCTAGTGTTTTTTTTTGACTTTTTTTGTTTTTTGTGTAATTTTTGTTCATGATCAGTTGTTGAACCAATAGTTATTGATTAAAATAATATTCTTCTAATGATTAATCGATAGGATTAAAGTGAATTCTCAACAAAACTAAAGAATTTTTAAGATTTCTATGAATTTGACATTTCTAGGATCATTATTCGTGGAAATCGATTAACCGGCAATCTTTCGGTTCCGAGATGCTCGAATAATCTAAAAAATACGTTTTTTTTTTAATGCGTAGCTCTGCAAAGGTTTCCAACATACAGCAATTATCCGCAGTACGCGATACTCGATATACGCGAATTCGCAGTACGCGATTGCTCTAAATTTGACAGCTCCATTTGTTTTTTGCAAATATTTTAATACTTTGAAATATTTTATGCTCTTTTTGGATTTCCTTAATGTTCGTTTTGCATTTTGCATTAAATTTGTGCAAAAGATACCTTTACAACAAAAAACTTTAATGCAAAACTCTGTGGCGATATTTTTCATCCCTCGAACTGGTAGTGTAAACTATTTTTCCATACAAATTCGCTATACGCGAAAACTCGAGATACGCTATTGCGCTTGGTCCCGTACGATAGCGTATATCGGATAATGACTGCAATTTAACTAAAAAATAAATATAAAAATATAAGATATTTTTCTCAACGCCGAAGTGACATGACGAGAACCATAGTTTTTATTCCTATTTATTCAATCATATTTATTATATCTCATAGATGTATTATTTTTACAACTTCCTGATGACTTGTAGATTTCATCAAAATATTTTAGATACAATAAAAACTGATAAATAATTAGATTTAGATATATAAATTAAACAGTATACATTAAATGACAAAATATATATGGATTTTTTGTTTTTATAAATTACTAGCACAATTATTAGTACAATATTTATTAACATACTCGAAATTCGAGCCCTGGGAATGTTCCAGGTTTTTCATTGAACGGCTATACTAAGAGGACGGTACCGTTTGAAATCATTCAAACATGGAATACTTTTCGATTACTTCTGTTATCCCAATGAAACCACAGAGGAAGAAAAAATGTCACCCGCTTTCGCTAATTTTGTGTAATATAATAAACGTATTAGAAGCTTGAACAACCGGCTTCACAAACCGGCGACAAGAAGAATGTTGTTTACATACAAAAATCATCTGGAAAATATGATACAATAAAGCACATGCGCTTGACACGGTACAGTGAACCGAAACTGGACGATAGTGCGCACAATCTGGTTGACTTCTCTAGACTGCTGGTTGAAATTCCAGAGCGTAATTTGATGCTGTGAAAATTTATTATTCGATGCAAGCTATAACTGTTGTACTGTGCACATTCCCAATATTCTGGAACAAAAACTATCAGTGGATTGTTTAGATATTGGCCAATAAGAAACGTGAAGTGATTACTGGGGTTTGCATTTGTTTTTTCCCCGGAAGTTTAGTGAACGGTATGTGTGTGTGCACTACGTAAGCCTCTGGGGTGGGGTTTGCCAAAGATAACTAGGTTAATTTAGCAATTTATACGAACCAAATCATAAAATTTAACCGGAATTGTGAATAGTTTTGTGAATCAAAGAGAACAGTTGTGCTACGAATGCATTATTGTAGCAGTTAAACGCATATACAGTTAACAAATCTCGCAATGAGGTTAATGTAATTAGCAAAGTGGGCACCAAAGTGTGAACATACAAAAAGCCGTACAGAAAAACATAGACAAATATAATGTTTTATTGTGCTAAAATCATAAAGCCTTTTAATTGTTATTTTGTATAAAAAATACTTTTCCTTTTTATTGCAAAGTATTACCGACTGCGTCATTAGAACGAGCATAATATGATGCATCTCACTGTTGTTCTAATGGGTGCTACTCCTCAGAGAAGCGTACGACGAGATGCGCTGAGAGACCGGAGAGCACAAACAGCTGGCCATTCCTTTGAAAACAAACCGCAACAAAATTACTATGGAAAATCGTGAGATTGTCAGACACACACACACTAAGAACGTTTGCATACTAAGAACGTTTACTCTCGTGCTGCCTAAGGGTCACTTTTGGCTCTACAAGCACGATCCTCAACAATCATCATCATTAGCATGCGGCCTTTCTACCAAAGAGAGCCAGAGAGGGTGTGTGAGCTATTCGGCGCACACTTGATCGCGCGCTTATTAGAGATTTTAAATAAGTGAAAAATAAATTTAGTTCATCGGTGTAGCTTGACCGGTCCGATACGCTGCCTTACCGTGCCGAAGGGGGAAATTTTCCCGGTTTTATTTTGTTTTTCCATTTAGTTTCATTTCGGTTCCTGTTTGTTGTGGCCTCGATTTTAGTTACGCTAGTATATCCTCAAAAATAATACGAAATTTTCCGCCAGTTCGAAACTAAGCAAAAGTTGCCTATTTTGTGTAAAGGAGTCGAGTTTACACAATTAGTAAACACGGGGTTAGTTCTTGAGCAGGTTATCTCATGTGTTGCTTTATCTTTGTTTCTCGAGTGTTCGGTGCAGCTGCTGCAAAAAGCGAGTTGAAAAACATTTGACGTGCAATCGCAATAGCAACACAAAAAAAGAAACAGTTTGCCATTCGCAATTCGCGTCAAACTAGAGCACGCTCAAGGTACGGAAATAGAATATTTGCATATTACCCACCCAAAACCAGTCAAGATTCGTATTCCACAACCTTGTGTGCAAGGACGGTGGGCACATTTGGAATCGAACAGTGTAATCGCAAACGTTTAGTGCAAAAATCAACTTTGAGCTTATGTGTCTCGATCCTTTTTCGATAATTTCCTTTCCGTTTCGGTACAATTCTCGTGTGCGATTAGTTCCCTGTACATACCACGCCGTGTTTCGCCAACCAGTCGCCGCCAGATCACCAGCACCAAAACACATATGCATAAAATATATCTCCACCTAAAAATAGGTGCTCAACGGTCCAAAAATACGGCGATGTAACCTCAGCGAAAATTTGACTTGACTTTGAACGTCTGTGAAATCACGCTTCTCGGTGCCACAAAACCGCGACAGATGCGCGAGCGGTTCCATTCGAGCGATTCGAAAACAACCAATTCCCAACAGACGCAGTTGTACGTACGTGGTAGATCGATTGAATTCATTTAAAGTGTGATTTTCTGATAAAACAGTGTGAAATTTCGGCAAGTTTGCTCGAAAAGAAACGATCAATTCAACGGCAAGGCAGCGAAGTGAAGGTGGCGGACAATTGTCGCGCTCCTCTGACCGATTACGCCTGCCGGATGGTGTCTTTACTGTAGACAAAACGAAAGTAAAACCATCATCTCCTTGATGAGACGGCTGAGATCATAATCCTTTTTTTTTAATTCTATTTTTAACTAAAGGTTCATTAATATTGCACGAAGAAGCGCGAAACAGCGTGCGGTAATAAGCCTTTTGTGCGTGTGTGTGTGTGTGTGTAGTGCAGTGGTGTAGTGCGAAAAATCAACCATTCTTGCCAGTGAATTAAGTGTGAATCGAAAAGTGGCGAGATAAATAGGCCACCAGATAAGAAGTGTTGCGCGGTGTGGAGTGCACTGTTGTCGTGAATGATCTAAGGGAAAGCTTTCCGGATCGTCTTTCCCTATTCGTCGCCGCCGATGCATTGAGACGGTGCGTTTATTGCATTGCACCAGTTCATAGGCAATCGTGTTACGTAAGAGCGAGTGGCCATCACCTCACCCACAACACCCACGGTCGGGGTTCATTCAGAAAGGAAAAGCGCCACGCCACGGAATTCGGTGCAGTGTGGTAGTGGTGGTGAGAAGCTGTACGCATTTAGTGGCCGTGTTGAGTGAGTGATTCTTTTCCCTCCGATCCTTCCCCACGCGTGACGTCACGTGTGGCCATCGTCGTGTGTCCATCGTTGAGTGAGACGGCTGTCGCTGGTACACCAGTATGGCCACGGCTACCGGGCATCGGATGGAGTCGAACAGCGGGATGGGGCCGCGAAAGACCATGATCATCATGGTGACGGTCGTCGGGTGTGTCGCCATACTGTGGCCCAAGGTTTTCTATCCCATGATGGTTGGCAATGGGCAGAACAAGAATGTCATCAAGGACCATCGAGGAGCCGGTAAGATCACGCGCGTTGCTTGGTTGATAGCGTGCGTACGTAGCTAGAGTGGGAGTAATGGTGGCATAAATCAGGGATTGTGTAAAACAAAACAAAAAAATAGAATAATGTTTGGGGATGAGAATCTATCTGTTCACCGAATATTCTATCGGGCAATAAAAAATGGGATCATCTATTTTTGGGCATTCCTGTACATTGTGGCAATGTATAGGTAAAGATTGAGCATTGTTGTTTTAAAATCTACAAAAGAATTTATTGGGTTATCGTTGTTCTTGAGAAGAAGGCGAAGGCGAAGCCCAAGAAACGTAATCAGAAGGCTGTTAAATATCTGTAGAATACATTAGTTTAACACTATTGGGTCGTCTGTACAACAATCATTGTATAGTACGTTTTAATTACATTACATTACGTGTTACGTTTTAATAACATTTCCAGTCTACGTTATGAATATTTTTTTTTATTTAGCTTGGGATAAAAGTAGATCCTTCAATAGGTCATATCAAAGTTTATTCAATCAAGAATTAAAAAAAAATATTACTCGCATCATAAATATAGGAAAATAAAAGAAAAAAAACAACTTAAAGCTTTTCTATACCATTTCTATACAATAGTTATCGAATTTTTAAACGATATGAGCCTACAAATTAATTTCTGCCAAAGGTCCATCTATTTGGTCCATCGAGTGAAAATGAACACAAAATGTTTAGTTACTTTTTGATCGCAATTTCCCATATTTTATCGGAAATTGGCATATTGTATACAAAAAAAGATCAAAAGCATAAAACATTTATTTACAATAAATTACAAATAAATAAATTGTTATTATCGTTCAATCTGTTCCAAAGGCAATTTAAATTCGCACAAGGCGTTTACGATGAAATTCGGAATGACATCATATTGGTAGAATGTTTAAAAGTAGTATTTTATTGTAGATAAAAAGCAGATAATTTAAGAATATTCATTCCTTTCAGATTGATATGTAATGCTATCTATTTTGATAGTATTTTGCGAGAATTAAATCTAAGAATATTTTACGTCCACTATCGTTCAATAGTTTAATACACCTTAGAAAGAGCAAAATTGTTTCCTTCATTTCATAATTCCTATTTTTTCCATAAGGAAAGGCATTTCATCAAGAAATTTCTTGATAAAATACAAAAAAAAACGTTACCCAAAAGGAGTGCATCTGTGAACGATCTTTCACGTGAGCGTATACGTGCGTGAGGATAATGATAACATTCAACCAATCATAGCTCATTCATCCTGCACATAAAGCAGCCATTACCCGATGCTACAAGACGAGCCCCACGGTTGCCTTAACAGAGCAATTACTCAACGAAAGTGATAGTGTAAAGATCACTTTTTCCGACTCTGGAGAGCTATTACGCAGAGCAATAAAAATAACACTTCAAACGCATTATCAAATTTCTTATCCCACTGCCCCCACACGTGCAAGCCGTGTGTGGGTGATGATGATGATGTGTGAAAGGCTTGAAGCGGCTGCACAACACAACTGCACCGGGGCGTAATTGGTAGCTTTCATCGATTCCATGCAGATAAATCATCCTCTGTTCCGATCATCGGTCTACACACAGGTTGTTGCGGCGTAGTGCTGGACCAGGAAACGTTCGCCAACGCGTCGATCAACTATGCTAGCAGCCAGCAACAACAGGAGCAGCAGAATCTATTCCGCAAACGAAACTTTGCGCCTTACGTCGACATTGACAGTAGGTTCCCGGGGCAAATGTGTGCGCGTGTGTTACATGCCTTTGCGTAAAATAATCCATCTGATGCAATTGTGACGACACTGCTAACCCCTAAACTGTCACCTAACCTCAGAGACCTTTTCTCAAAACGCACACTTACAGCCAAACAAAACCGGGGAAACTTAAATCGCAACGTAACGCGATGCATATCGTTGATACGGTTCGTTTGCGCCAACAGGGTATTGGGTTCGTTTTGCTTGCAGTAACAAAAGCTTTCAGCAAACAACAAAGTTGTGCCGTGTTTCCTTGTGCATGTCAATGATGGCTCGTAGCGCCCCATGTCGCGAGTTTTCCGCTTTTTGTCTACGCACTTCGTTTCACTGAAATCGCTGTTCTTGCAGGTATACGACAGGAACGACCACCTCATTTGCGGCCAGAAGCTATGCATCCTGCGATGCGCGAACGTGGTCGTGCTATTCCGCAGCCCGGCTCCATCCACGGTGGCGATCGTCCCCAGTCTGCGCCAAGAATAGTGGAAGGCAGGGTAAGTAACTAAATCGTGGCATGGCATTTCGCTTGATTTGTTTATTGCTTCAACACAACTGAACTGCAAAGCAGTACTCTCCCAATGTAGCTTACTAGCACTGTATGTACTAACATGCCACTGTTAGCACATCATAAATCGGGTGTTGCATCATTGTCCTTTTAATAGAAGCCTAAAATGTCCCTTCTCTTCAGAGCGAACACAATCACAATTTGAAACTTAGTAGAGTAGTATATGTATCATTAGAGTGATAAGACATTTTTTCACGATTTAGATAGTATATCTCTTTTATTCAATTTCTTGGATACCATTAATTGTACTTCATTTTTTACTGAGGTGCAAATTAGTGTGACGATCATGTCTCTTGTACATTCCAATCCAATTGAGCAGATCCTTTCGACTGGGACGCTATTTTTAAAAGCTTTCAAATGTCATCACTAATTACGCATCTAGTAGTGCTCATTCATGCACTGCAGGAATGCTGTAATGACTTAAATGTATGGTTTAAAAAAACGAGCTTGTGCCTTAAAATGATACGATTTTATTTATTATTAAATGATTTATTATTTTATTATAAAAAATGTGAAGAGTTTAGTTAATCAAGCACACGTGAATTTGCATTGAGTTAATGGAATAATTTATGACTAATTGGTATTCACGTTGAAATTGGTATTTCAGGTTATGAATATGTTATTTGTGTATCACGTAATTACTTTACGGTAGGAAAGACAGCCTTTTCGTAAGAAATAGTGACAGTGAAAAGTAAACAATATGGAAGATACATAATGATAGATTAAAGATTGACACCTGACTTTAATCATAAACATTGGGGCCCTTTCCGTTTTAAGTTCGTAGGCTGAAATTTTAGCCTGTCAGCTGTTTGCATCGTATAGCAGTTTTCGAGATGAAGATTGAATGAATGACGATTTTAAGAGTGTTTGTTTATTCATCAAGCCTGCAGAAAGCTGGTTAGAACAAAAGTTTTAACCCATCCTGTCAAAAAGTGATATTCAAATTTGGTTATATTAAACATGCTATGAAACCACCTGGACTACATACACGTGATATCTTTAATACACCTTGGAGTAAATATAAACAACACCGTGTTTTCGAGTAGGTACTTGAATCTAATTATAGCTTTGAGGCTAGAATAATCTAGACTGAAAATTGCAGGCTAGTTTTTTGTG